>JARKIC010002220.1:0-71319 GCA_029378375.1 Mycena olivaceomarginata | reverse complement strand
TTGCTGCTCTTCTTTTGCTTTCGTTGGGGTGGCAGGTGGTAAGAGAAGGAAATGCTCGCGGAGGACAGCATCATGCAGGCTGTCACTCATCGCGGAAGCATTCGCATGCTAGTTACCACACCCCTTGCACGAGGCATCATGCAGGCTGTCACTCATCGCGGAATTCCGCATGTTAACCACGCCGAGGAAGCCGCAAGAAGTTGAGTGTATAATTACTTTTCTTAATTCTCCGTTAGTGCTTGAGTTGTCTATCCGCGAAAGCGACGTTCAACAGGGACAGATTCGAGTTCAATCGATTGTAGTGCAACAGATCGGCCAACATTATTTGATTCCGAGAAATCCATTGCGCGAAGTTGTGCCTTGGTCGTAGCGTGAAATGCGCGGGTTGTACGTCGTTCGCAAAGCAGCTACTTGGACGCTTGAAGAACGGCGCGCATGGCCATTTTCCTGAGGACCCTCGAGTTGGCGCAGCTGCTTCAAGCCGGGCCGCGACTCCGTCCTGCACACTGGTAGTGTTTGCCGCGGCTCAGCTTGGCTTGGCTAGCCGATCGAGCCGAGCCTAAATTTAGCCGAGCCAAGCCAGCCGTTCCTAATCTTTGGTGGTCCGGGTTGAAGCCGTCCCGCCAAAAACAAGTAATTACCGCAACTTCGCCCCCCCATTGTACACGCTACGAGAACCATCACCCTCTCATATTGATGAGTTTCGTGCCCGCATTTTTTCGGCAGGTTGAATTTCCGGACCTTATCATAGCAGCAACAATTTCAACAGTGCACGCACTCCCAGGAGGTCGGAATCCAATCCCCAACTTCCTGTCAACTGCCAACTACACCTGCTCTGTCCCGAACTTTCCACGGCGCGCCGCACCCAAAGCTAGGAATTCAGGTCCAAATTGCCACTACTCGCTTCTTTTAAATAATGCATGCATGCTGCACCGACCAAACGCGCCAATTAATTTGTATTTCCCCGCCTCCTCCTTCGCTTCCAAAACACTACCATACGATACGATGCGATACGATAACAAGAACAAAAACAACCATGCAGGTAATGACAGCGAGTCCGGGTCGGTGCGGTGCGGTCGGGAACGATAATATAACTATGTAGTCTGTCTATGTGGTCGGAAGCGTGTGTGCGCCCGGGTCTCGGACGAGAGAAAGAGAGCGAAGGGCTCACGGATCCCCGCAGTGCTTCCACATCCGGACGTAGTCCCTGCACATCCATCCATCAGTTTAACACCGAAGTAGGGCAGAAGGAGAAGGAGCACTCACACACCCAACCCCCGCTCCTTTGGGTCTTCCGGCCAGGTAGGCAGCCACTGCGCCTTGTTCTTGATAAAGTCCACCATCGGGTCTGTGTGCATGCCGCATGTCAGCGCGCCGAACACAGCGAGAAGACGAAGCGAAGAGGACTCACTCCCCGCGTGATTCAGCCACGGCTTGTCGCCCTGCCCGTCCGGGAACCACCCGTTCGTGGCCGCCGACGGCGACGTTCATGATCAGTAGAAGTCCTGGTCAAACGGCGCGGCGTTCCCCCCCGTGCCGTTCACGCCGGGGACGCCCGCGGTCCAAGGGTCCTTGAGCGCCTCGGCCTTGCCGTTCGCGTCGAGCGTCGTCTCGGGGGAACTGCCCCGCGCTTCCAGAAGGGCTGGTTGAAGCGGATGTCGAGCAGCGTGTGCAGGCGCGGAGTCGACGGAGATGCGCAGCCAGCTGGGGGCGCGTTACGAGTTAGGACTCAGAGGGAATTAGTGAAGATGGGAATGGCGCACCTCTCGGTCCACTCGAGCGTGTACGTGTGCCACCCGGCGGTGAAGGGCACGCGGCGGTCCGTCCACAGGAAGTACGTCTTTGAGACGGCGTTGAGCGCGGGGTTCGGGCCCTGGTTGAGCGCGCCTTGGACGTAGTGGAGCCGCTGCGGGGTGGATGGAGAGTTAGACGAGCATTGTCAAAAAGGAATAAGGGACAGCAGGGAGCCGAGACTTGAGTCAAGGAAGGCAGAGCAAGCGAAGCGAACAGGAGCCGCCCACTCGTCCCGTCCCAGAAACAGTCCTTCCTCCATTGAATTCCTCCATTGAATTAATCACTCACCGATTCGTATACCGAATCCCATTTCCTCTACTCTCGACCATGTCGATCTCGCCGCTGCGCGCCAGGGGCCGTACGTGCTGTTCACAGGCAGGAGCCAGATCGCGGGCCAGAGCTGCACGCGAGCGTTGTCAATAAAAATAAAAATAAAAAGTACGCAAAGACGCAAAACACCCACCCAATCGCCCTTTGGCATCTTCGCGCGGACCTCGACCTTGCCGTAGCGCAGGCTGCCCTTGCCCTTGCCGCCGTTGCCGGCCTCGTCGTCGGCGGAGCCGCGGGCGCTGAGGAGGGTGCTGGATGCGCGCGGACTGGACGGGGTTGATGAGGGTGCCGGCGGTGGAGTTGGAGGTGCGCGAGCAGGCGGTGTAGTACCCCGCGTAGTCGAATCTGCGCCCAAATCACAATCAGCACCAGACAAGGGGGGGATATAAAAAAAAGCAACGCACTCGCCCGTTGCGGGATCGAAGCCCGCGTTCGGCGCAGTCGTGTTGAACGTGCAGTCGGTGCTGTTGTACGTCGTGCCGTCCGCGAACGGCGCGCCCTCGTTCGTGAGGGTCGGGACGAGGTACAGCTTGCCGTCGAGGAGGAACGAGTTGTTCGACGACGCGGTGGTCATCTCGAACTGCCCGTTCCCGAACCCGTCCATCTGCACCTCGCGCAGCCACCGCCCCGCCTGCCCGCCGCCGCCGAACACCGCCGCGTCGTCGCCGCTGTTGAACTCGTCCTCGAACACGAGGCAGAGGGGTGCGCGGTCGAGGCGGACGGTGCTGTAGGCGAAGTACGACTGGACGCCGCCAAGGCCGGCGCCGACGAAGAGGAGCACCCAGGTGAGGTAGTACGAGACGGTCGCGCGCGGGTTGGGGTTTTTGGTCCAGGGCTTGGGCACGGCGGTGTAGGGCGCGGCGCCCTCGGGAGGGCGGTGGAGGCCATGTGTTTGGCGGTGCCGCTGGAGACGGGCGCATCGAGGGTGGTGACGCGAGACGGATTTGGCTGAGACACCGTGGCAAAAGCCAGTAGGAAAGGGTCATTTGCATTGGATACGCAGGACGTTCTGGACTGGGCGGGAGCGTCTAAACGAGGCGGTGGTGGAGAAGGCAATGGTCGTGTTTGGCTGTGGACTTGCCTTGGCCAAACATGGCCAGCACTGACGTCAGCAGTTCACCGGTGAGTTCAGTGCTAGGTTCGGAGCAAGCCCGCGTAGCTCCGGCCCGGGCAAGCCGGGCACTTCGCAGAAGGGCTTGCTGCAAAGTCCGCCAAACAAGGGGTTTACCGATTCCTTTCCTGCAACCGCAAACACCCCTCTTTTTCTTAGATTTCTTTTGCACCTCGTAGATATTACTCCTTAATCTGTCTTGCAATTTTTTCCGGCTCGAAAAATGTACCTGAATTTTCGTTGTTTGCGTGGCTATGTGGTCCTCGTCATTTTTCAGAAATCATGAGCTGGAGGTCTAGAACATGGTTGTGATTGCATACTCTTGCGGTAGGGCCTTTACCTAGAGACTTCAGGAGTATCATCAAATATTATAGGATTTTTCTATTAAGCAGGAGTGAAATTGTGGGACGTCGGACAAGCGCATGTCCAAATATCACTGAGTGTGATGGTGTGTGACTATGCGTCGCGCCAATTAACTAGGGCTGCCGCCCGTTACCGTGACGGCAACGGCCGTCGATTTGACGGCCGTTTTTTGCATCCCGAAACCTCTGACGGGACGGGACGGGCAACGGGACGGCCGTGGCGGCCGTGATTACGGTAACGGGTTGAGTTCCAATTCAACTTGCGATTTTGACCCCATCTCGACTCACATATTGGTATAGAATGTCTTGCATGTCTTCAGACCAGTTACATGTTCACCTCTGCTGTTCTTGCCTCTTGGTGCAAGCTTCTGGTGTGTTGAACCTCGGCAATCATGTTCGGCCGTTGCCGATGATCACAACAATAGCCATGCAACACCGATTTCTGACCACAGATCTGGTGGGAGGGAAATATATGAACTAAATGAGACGGCTTTCCAAGCATTCAACTGTTTAAACTGAAAATTCCCGCTCAAATGGTCAGTTTAAAACCAGATTCAAATCAACCTGTCGAATGGCCATCACGGCCGTTGTTTGACGGCCGTAGAGGGAGCTCCAAAATCTCCGACGGGACGGGCACGGCACCCGTTCGACGGGTGCCATCGAGCCGTCGCGACGGTAACGGGCGGCAGCCCTACAATTAACCATGGCTCAATTGACGGCTGCCGACACTCTCGACGTGAACCCTGACTGGGCGACGATGCTAGCTCAAATAAATCCAACTCTGGACCTTCAAAACCCCCAGCTGCAATGTCAGCTCTTGTTTTCTTTACTGGTTTTCCTCGGCACATCCATTCGGGAATTCTTGCTCTTTCTCTTCGAATCAACGGTCCCAGCAGTCCGACATCGAGCAGGCATCTTCATGGGGAATCACCCTCACAATGGTTTTGGTCCTACGCACATATATCGAGCCTGGCACGACCGGTTCCCTAAAAGTGTCCCACATCTGCATTCGACACTGGTCAAACCGTGTATGGACGAAATTGCGCTGCAGGAAAGCGACAAAGTCATCAGCGACCCACGTCTGAAGGTCCGACTGAAAGACTGTACCCTGGATCACATACGGAGTGTCCTGAATCCCGGAATTCTTCCCGGAATATACCGCGAGGATGCGCCATACACATGGGACTTTCTGTCGGTGTTCACTACGTCCCCGAATGAATACCGGAAGAAGAGGGCTCGGAAAGGGGAGAAGGGGAAGCTGGCAGTGCCCGTAGAGGCCGACGAGTGGGAGGAAGCAGCAAGTGGGTCATCGGGGGAGAAGCTAGACTTTGCAGGCGATACCGGGGGATTTTGGAGAAACATGGGTTTTGCCCGTAATGCTACATTTGTAAGTCCGATTGTTTACCCTCCTCTCATCACGGTCTGAACAATTCGTTTAGACTCTTGTATTCGTCTTTAGTCTCATGGCTTTTTACACGAAACACTGGTACCAACCTCTTTCCCATGATCCTCCCTCTTCCTTGAGATTGGAGGGACAGGTTCTCGCATCATCACCACTCTGAGTAGTGCTGGGGCCTGCGTATCGATCACCACCCTTGAACGGCTCAAGGTGGTCCTCTCACAAGACGCCGTCGCCTATGCCGTCAGCTTAATCCAGAGCCGCACCCGGTTTTATATCATCTTCGACAACATCAACATCTTCCTCCGCAAATCACAGCAACGGCTGTTCAACAAAAATAACATGATACATGCAACGAATGCAGCGGTTATTGCGCTTCCAGATGCCAATCCAATGGCTGAGGACCTCGAAGGCAAACGGAATCAACGTGGGAAGCGTGCTGCAGCTACAGGCGCAGATATAATCCCAACGGACGACGATGAATCCAAGATGTTCTCATCGTTTGTGGGGATTGTAATGACCTTGATACTCGCCTACTGTCCTGGCAGTAAGGAGTGGGAGAAGCGGGACATCATGCTCGAGACCGCGGCGGATAGAATGGCATCCGATCGGCCGTTACCACCAAAGAAGACAGACGGAAGACCTGCAAGGGTTTTCGACGTCAACGAGGGGTCGAAGAAAGGCATCATACAGATGTTGAAGGAGCTTCAAGAGTTCAGCGGGTTCACGGAATCAGAATGGTCGGGTAAAGCGCGGATAATCGTTGGGGACTGGCTCACCTCAAACAATATTCGGGGAGCCCGTAGGGATCGGATGGACGATGTCAACGGCATGGAACGTCTAGATACGTGGAAGAACTCAGCGCCCTATGGCACTTCGCGCTTAATGCGACCCATATGATCATGTGTTTGCATTTCGGAAATTCGGTCTTGGATCCCGACTCACTGGCCAAGCACAAGGGACTTTTAAATCGGACCTGGGATGCAGAGAAGCCCAATTATGCGGATGCCAAAGCCCTCATACAACACTCCTTAATTTCCCGGATCCTGTATGAGGTCATGTAAGTTTTCGCACGTCCTCGAATTCTTTCCTTCTTTAACCCCACATAGGCTCAAGAAAAAAAATCAAGCGCTGGGCAGACTTGGAAAAATGGAGACCAACACCCTCTGAACTCAAGAATTTTGCTGAAGACTTTGTCAAAGACTTCGCCGAAGCAAGAAACATAGAATGCGCCAAAAATATCGACGATGATTACTATGCACACTCACAATACTTCATTCGGGATGCCCTCATCTTCTGTGTTTTTGAGCACGGTGTGGCCTTCGCCGATGCGGGTGTAGTGCTTTGTGTGCTCAAGTACTGGGAATTTTCCTTTCGCGGTGCTGGGCTTCACAATTATGCGCGGGAATGCATCGAAATCTTGCTGCAGTGGAAGTATGAGCTCACGCCCGAGATGCAGAGGGCCAAGGAGCAAGCATGGTTCTTTAACCGGTTCGGTCTTTGGGGCCGGAATATTGCGAGCGACCTTTACTTAGAGCAAAACAACTTTTGGGTCAAGGTATTTCATCGCAATGAATACTGCATCAATACGACTGACGGTGGTTTATTAGCGTGTAAATATTGCCAAGGGATCGGGCGTAACTATCAAGTACATCATCAAAAAGGGATCCGCACCTGTTGAAGTCTTTCGCGAAGTCAGTCACCAGTTTGCGTGTACATTCGGGTTTGCGGACCGTGCGCGAAGACACAAAGAAGTCGACGTCGAACAGGACCTGCGGCTCCTCACAGAAACAATTCTCGATGCCCAGCTGCATGTGCTCACAGCAAACCGACCAATTTACGTCCCGCTGAAGGTCAATAAGAAGGGACAAGTTGCTACGGGTCCGCAGGTCAGCTCAATTGTGGATTCTTTTGCGACGGGGGCACAGGCATTGCACGGAGGGAAGTTCAAAGACTTCATTCGTTCAACTGCATGGGACTCTGCCTCAGGATACCCAGTAGAAACACCTGAGGTGTCTTCGGAGGCTGACGATCCGTTGGTGAATGGGTCTGCTTTTGATCATGTCAATCAGAACCCACTTTCAAGAGATGGCTTCAACGACGTAGATGATGGTGACACTCATCAACAGCGTTATCTCGGACTTGGTTCTTTGGGCGGAGGAATGGAATATTGAATTGTGCTTAATACAAATTAATTAACAAAGCTACCTATGATTTCGGAGGATTAGAAGCTGGAGGATAGTATCTAGGCGGTAAAGTATAAAGTGGGTAATGAGTATACGGTGTGTACAGATAAGCAGGAGAATGGTACGGTGGGTGGGGTAGCATCGACGGTGCAGTGTACGGCTGTTGTGCGGGGGCTAATGAAGTCTGTGGCGTGGATAGAGGTTGACGGATAAATGTCGATGGTGCGGTAGAGCTTGCTGGCGGAAGTGAAGTCATTGCTGGTGAGAAAACATCGCTGTCTTGCACAGCTGGTGTCCGCGACTGCGCATTCACTGTTCCTGCACCCCGCCCACGCCCACGCCCTCGACCTCGGCCCCGTGGACGACCGCGCGCCAAACGAGCCGGCGAGAATGGCGGTTGGGTGATGGATGCAGTTGTGTTCTCGGTCGCGCGCGACGGCACTGTCGCCGTGTTCCGTTGCTTCTGCCAAAGCCCACCCCGCGGCGTGAGACCAATTGCCAGCTGGGCATCTGGCCGCTAATCCATTATGACCGATACAATGCCCTTCAAATCATCTGGAGATGCGAGGTCCAGCTGCGCAAACTTGCAGACCAAGTCGGGGGTGACTGTCGCGGTGCGAAGGAAGACCGCTCCATGCTCGACAATTTTTTTGAGCTGCGCGTCGGGGAGATTGAGCTGTTTGGGAAAGAGAGATCGGCCCCCAGAGCGGGTGGCCTGTTTCTCAGTTCGCCACTCCTCCAATGCTGCTCTCAAGTCCTCCTGCTGTTCCTTCGGGACCTGGACCTGATGTGCGAATGGGACAAATGCGGCGCGAGTTGGGGAAGGGCCAGTGGAATTGAGAGACTCGGTGGAGGAAACGGAGTCCATGCGCTTGCGCCGAGAGAAGGACGGTATGGGAAAAAGGAAGTCCGATGCGAACACCTTGAAGCGAGCATCGTGCCGGTCGGATGGTGGATAGCGTGAGAGGAGCTCTGGGTTACAGCCGCCACAACAGCGGCTTGATGGAGGTGAGCGATGGAGATCAAGTACGGTCCAGGACAGCTCGCGCTGGGCTGCCTTTGATCTCCATCCAAGTTTTGCCGGCTCGCAGGAGTCCTGATCGAGAGAGTGGTAAGTGTCGAGATCCGTTGTTGGTTGGAAGTAAGTTCGCAAATATTCATGTGCGCAATCTAACAAATCCGGATTTGAACAACTCTTCCTCGGTCCTCGGAATTTGATATGAATTACATACCTGCGTTGACGAAAGCTTCCATGGGCTGACCGAGCTTAGCTCGACGCTCTGCATCAGCTTTAGTTTCCACCTTCTTTGGCCCGAAATTGGTGTCAACGGGTTCTGGCCGGAATGCCCACCGAGGAACAAGAAGAATGCAGGTTCCAAGAATGCTACGGTCGCGTGCTGTTCGTCCCCATCTCTGCGAGGTAGGCGAGACAGATGGGGGAAGGAAACACAAGATTGTGTACATCACATCTGGGATATTGCATCCCATCCCCGCCGCGTCTGTTGCACACAGAATCCGTATTTCCCCGCGTTGGAATCGATCCCAGACTGATTCCTTTGCAGCCTCCGAGAGAGTCGACTTGAAGGTCTGAACAGTGAGTCGTAGATGAGCGGGAAGGCACTTCCGGAGGGTTTCAACAGCTGTTGCACAATCCTCAATGGTGTTGAAGTAAAATAAGCACTTCGGCAGTGCGGTGAGTGGTGTATCCTTGTCCATCTGCTCTGGAAAGATACTGAGGACGTCTAGGAGTGGGTTGGAACGATTCTGGATAGTCCGCGTCAGATAGAGAAGATTGCTGCGGTCCGTGCCAACATCAAGGCCCCAAAACGGCCGGCACCCAAATTTGAGTGACTGCCAAATAATTTTGAACGCTTCGCTGTCGCAGGTTGCGGTCGTGGCCAGGATCGGAGTTTCCTGGCCAATGTAGTCCCGCAGTTTTGCAAGACCGCTGTACTCTTTTCGAAAATCTTCGCCCCAGTCCACGATGCAATGAGCTTCGTCAATCACCAAAGCCTGAACTCGATTGCGAAAATTTCGATCTTGCCACAGCGCAACGAAGCTGGAAGAGAGGGCCATCTCCGGAGACACGTAGTAGAGGTTCGCGTGGCCCTGCCGAAGGCCTGTCCAAATTTCTGGGCAGATGGTGTCTTCATTGACCATAACCGCCTTCAGTCCTTTTTTCTCGGCTCCTTTCACCTGTAAAATTGGATTGTAAGTGAATTTCAGACTTCAAATCGTGGGCCTACCTGATCCCGCTCCAGCGCCTTCAGCGGGCACACCACAATTACGACTTTTGTCTTATTAAGTGCTGCAAGACCCTCGAAAATTATGCTTTTGCCATAGCCAGTGCCCGCAACCAAGAGTGAGTCGTACCCCTGGCGTAGACGGCGTATGAGCTCCCCCTGCCAGTCATCCAGGTCAAAACCAAGTCCCAGGCGCTCGTGGACCCGGTATTTCACATCAGCGAGGCTCTCTTTGAGCACTTTAATACCCAGTAAGCGGTCTGAGACCGGGGTTTTTCGCTTCCGTGGGGTCTCTGGGACGCGATGGCGAGTTCCGTTGGGCTTTACTGGAAGGGTTCCGAGGACATTACGCAAGGGGGAGCTCATGAAAGCAATTTTTTTGGACTTTGATCACGTCGCGACGCGTCTGTCACAGTGTGTTACATCGCATCACAACGACGCGTTTGGGACTCGCGCGGGGTATAGCACCGGATAGCAGTTGAATACTATTGAGATTTGACGTGTCATTCGCAGATATATACCTCTAGTTGCTTCAATTTGAGTTTCGTGGAAATCCTCCCAGAAATAAATATTTGCAAGGCTCAACAGCAAAAGTGTGTTTTGGGCACATTTGGACCCCTCGGAACTCAATGATTTCTTGATGAAATTCTTCGAACTCTGTTTTAAAGTTGTCGGTGTGTTGATGAACTAAAATATTTACCACTTGACCCCAACGATCTGAGGTTGCGTTGAGACGCTAGGGCGCCGAGACCAACCCCCACTACTGTTGTATTTCGTTCAATTCGTAAGGCAGTTTAGGGTGTGACACCATCGTACGAATTGACCCTTTCGTAACCGGTCCCCCTTAGGGAATTTGATCCGCCGGCAACGCTCGGCTAAGCTCGGCTAGCTCGACTAAGCCCAAAATCGCCTCTGTGACTGGGTGACTTACGAAAATTTTCGTAGATTTTTGGCCGTGTGATGCGTGACCATACAAATTGAACAAAATACTACAGTATTTCCGGACTTTGAAGCAAGCCCCTTCTGAAGAAAGCCGTGCGTGCCTTATTTGTTGTGATGTTTGCTCCACGCGGCATCTACGGCTTTCTCAGAACGGGGCTTGGACCGAACCTAGTTCAGTGCTAGGGTCTTGTTTATTATGTTTGTTTGTAAACATGTTTCTAAACACCGGTTTATAAACTGGTTTTTAATTGGATCTGGCGAAATGCCCGGTTTTTAATTACACGGCTATCCCGGAAGGCACCGGAATTCGATAGGATCCGTTGCCTATCGGAATCCAATGATTTTCCGCTCGGGGCTTCTGTCGTGTGACGACTGGGCGCCAATCAATATACGAATTAGTGGAATCCAGCGGGTCAGAGCTATTATTTCTATGACTGACCCACTGCATTAAACGGCCACTCCCGGACCGCCATTAGAAGAGCGTTGGAGGCTCTTTTACCACCTGCCGGGCCGTGACTTCATTTGCCAACTCATAACATACCAGCTCGATTCAAAAAAGTCTTTAAATCTGCTTTAATTCAAAATTCAATCTCTGCTTGATTCATGAATGGGTTTCGTCACGTCGTGCAGGCTTGATTTCGATTAAGTATATACTAGCACTATCAACAACGAGTAAGTTGGACACAAAATCAGACCATGGAACACGATAGAAAACAATTCGAAGTTGTATTGAGGTGAATGCCTTGCCGCAGCGAGAGAAATTCATCTGACAAACAGACGTCAGAAGAAGCGATCGCAAAATCGCCAAGTCATTCAAACTCCGCAGGTCCGTGCATTCCACGTGGTCCTGTGTCGTGATGTTGATGTGTTTTTTTTTCTGTCGTCTCCCTCTTCCTTCTTCCCCCTGCTCGCTCCTGGCCTTCTCCTTCAGTCAAGATGCTCAAGACCTCGAAAGCTTGCCGTTCCCGATCGATCGAGCCTGAGCGGGCTCAGAGTCAGCTCCAGGGACATTGGATTGTAAAGCTGGGGTGCGTCTTGTCCTTCATTGCTTTCGCTCCGTCGACACTCATGCTCCCACTCAGATTTCCCTTCTTCTCTCTCTCAAGCGTACTCTGCGCCTGGACAGTGTCACCTCTGTTCAGCGGCCGGCGCGGATGGAGAGCTAGTGCTAGCGATGGGTGATGAGTGTACTGCCCACATGCACGACCCACTTAGCGTACTACATACTCAATACTACCACTGAATTACCGTTTTAACTGACCTACATATTTTCCTAAATAATAATTAACCCGTGTACCGTTAATGGCCATAAAAGAGCGTGAAATTCAAAATACATTGTATTTTTCAATCCATTTTGAGCCCTCGTTTGAACTGTAGTCCCCACAGAAGGCACAGAAGGGAGCTGTATTGAATTTCAAGGGTCGAACCAGTGGATTTCAAAGGGGCATACATTCATTGGAATCCATTGGATGCCCAGTGGATTCCAAAGATCGCCGGAACCATAGAATTCCGGTGCCTTCCGGGATAGCCGTGTATATTCGGGTCTGATCCGGTCACTGATGGTTGCTTAAATTTTCATTCTGAAGTGCTGTCGGGCGCTGGGGTTACATACCACGATGAGGAACTCAAGTACTTGCATCGCTTGTTGAAAGCCTTACCAGAGAGCATTCCGGTTGGAGATGTCCACAACTTTCTCACATAAGTGCCGAATTGGGAAAAGGTGGTCGACAGCGGCTGTGTCAAGACTGTTGTCAGCTGGTTGTCAGTCATTAGCTGGACAGTGTTGTAGTTGACCCCCGGGGCGGTAGGAAAGCGGGGAAGAAGAAAATTTGGGATGGAGAAGCTGAAAAACTCGCCTGTTTATAAACCAAAAATTAAAAACTGTTTATAACCCCCCTCAGGAATTATAAACAAGACCCTAGAGTTCACCAGTTCACCAGTGAACCGTTCACCGCGGTGAACTTTCTCATTCAGATATGTTCTCAACGTGTATACGTCAGGGTATTTAGACTACTTATACGACACTAGCGACGACCTGAGCCATTTATCTAAATTGTGCGAAGGCAAGCCTCCATACATCTTTGGCTTATCATAGGGCACCCTTACTCAGGTAGCATTAATCCGGCACTCTTTTGAGACCGCAGGGCTAACCGCGTGAAGCTCCCTTTGTGTGATGGTGACTGGTAAGTCTGCACATCTTCAGCAAGCTGCTTGACGATGTTCGGGGTCGACATTCCGGTTGACTAATTTATAGGACTTCTCTGGGGGCAGTGGGATTGGTTCATCCTTTTGGATGATGCCTGTCCCCGCTCCTGTCAGAGTAGTATCCACTTTGAGCCACCTGACTGGTTTCCCTTCGTCATCAATTCGCACTAGCACTACCGATTCCCGCGTATTAATCGAGAGGCCCTTTGCCCTTCGAATTATGATTAAGGCCAGCATGTTTTTGACTTCGTCAAACACATCCTGTTCTTCATCATCCCATTTCCATTCAACACCCTTCTTGAGTAAGGTCATCAAGGGCTGCGAGTATTCCTGATACTCTTTAAACCCTATGGTGTATGGCCCTATTATCCCCAGGAATCGTGCCAATTCCTGCCTGTCTACCGGTGGTGGCCAGTCCTTTAATCGAGCTGCGAACATTCTCCCTTCCTCCTCATCAACAAACTTATTCCTCCAATTATCATTATCATCTGCTGTATTGGCCTTATTTCGGTTCTCCGGAGGTTTGGCTGTAGGTTGAAAACGAACTGTTTTTCCCCCACCCTCCTTCATCGAACTCCTCAGAAATTTGGGTTGGAGCTGGCATCAGGCCAGTTCCCAGAACGCGTTGCCACGAACTGACCTGCTTGCTGCCCTCCCCTATATGCGTCCACAAGGTTGCATAGTTGCCCAAAATCCATTGAGCCAGTAGGTGCCATAGGCATTTGAATGAACTCAGGAGTAGCAAACTGAGGAATCGGTATCATGCCTTGGATAGACTGGGGAATATTAACCGCCGTCTGATTAAGTACCGGCTGGCCGGAGTTCGAGGTCCTAGCCAGGGCCTGCACTTGAACCTTTAACGAAAGTAGTTCATCATCCCTGCTATCATAGATATGGTCGACTCTATCATCAGAGGTGTTAACCAGGTTCTGGCTCTGAAGTGGGAGCGTAGCCCCATGGTTCTTGCCTTGAGCGAACCAGTAATCATCAACACACTCCTTCTTGCTCTTATTCTCAGGGTATTTGGGAATAAACTGTCCGTTAGAGAGACGGAGTGAGCCGTTCTCAAACCCAATGTATCCCATCTCAATATGCTTCTGCTTGTATTGGCAGGTGGCCATTAAATGGTCAACGAGGTCGCAATACCAGCAACGGCCTGGGCCGCTGTTATTGGAATTGCTGTGGTATCCGCGGTTACCCTGATTAAACCCTTTAACCGCTCTTATTATAGGATCCTGACCGTTATTAGAGTTTTCCTGTGGCGGAGGATTAGTTACAGCTTGGCTGAAACTAGTCTTCATCCACTGGTCTAGCTTTTGTCCTGAATAGTGAAGCTGTCCTCAATCACCGCTGTCAGGGCGTTGATGCCGTCTAACAAAGCGCGATTTTCTCTAGCATCTTCTTCAAGCTTTATGGCCACCTCTTTCCCTGCCAATTCTCCCTTTGCCGAGCCCTTCTTGGAACGTTTGGACGAATGTCCATCCCAGTATTCAGCCATCTCTTTGGCCGTCTTAATCACGAACGCAAGCGGAACCTTGTCCCCCCTGCGCTTGACTGTTACTGGTTGAGCTACAGCTGCCCCTGCTCCCACATTGACTGCAGCAGCTGGAGTAGCAGTAGTTCCGTTCGCGAAGAACTTGGACTGCATAATAATCGCATTGATATTATTAGCAAAGGATTCTTCCAGACAATCAAGGTACATGTCCACCAATTGTCCATTATCAAATGCTGCGGGTGGCATCAAGAGCTTATCCGCTTCGTTGAAAAAAGCTATGCTGAACCGCCGAACAGCCCCAAGGTCGTTAACTGGAATGTCCTGGTGTTCAGAACAGATCCTGCACATCTTTTTCAACGATCCCACTTTCGCGTCCTCTAATTCAGGGAAGAACCCCTCTATTTCCGCAACCCATTCATCAAAGGTCCCAGAGGTATAGGTAGGAAGACGTTCCCATTGCTCAATAACATCATCTTCTTGGAGATACTCCAAGGTTTTTGCCTTTTTCACGGCATCTGTAGCAATTCCTCCTTGGGTAAAGATAGTCCTCAAGTTCCGGATAAACTTCCTCAACGACGAGGCGGTTTCTCCATCGAACGAAGGGCTACTTTTGTCCCAAGGATTAGGAATCCTAAAGTTCGCGACTCCAACATTTGCCATATTGTGATTAATCTGATTTTGATTAACCGGGTTCTGATTAACTGTGGGCGGCGTAGTGCTACCCGTACGTGGTGTGGTTCCTGTCAAGTTTTCCTCTTCAATAGGTTCGGGATTTAATCCTTGCCTAGAAGACGATGGAACTGGACCGGTTGAAACCGACGTAGATGGAATTGGTCTGTCGCACGAAGCTTGGACCCGTTGAGCAGTGATTTCCGCTTGGGAATTCCTTGCTATGCTGGTGTCTGACTAGACGTCCTTTGCCTATATGCAGTTGATAGTCCGGAAGAAATTCCTGCCTGACTTGAACGTGCGGTAGAACAAGATGAAACTTGATTCCAATAGCCCAAAGGTTGAGTGCCTTCTCCTTCAAAGGTACCCGATTTCGACTCTGGATCACTGGGGATCCGGGGTGGAATTGTGCAAATGTGTTCTGATTACGGTCAGAAACCTAGTGTGGTTACTCTTCTGTCTAAGCAAGTAGAGTGTTTTTGAACGAACTTTTGGTTGTTTAGACCACGAGTTGTTTGTAATGCACCGATGACCCAAGTAAAACAGTTCCAGGCAACCAATCAAGATTATATCTGCACCCCCTCGCGGTGGGCTCCAGATGAAATGCTTGCTCGGTGTCTACAACAGCAGTACTAGTTTAATCAAGACCCCACGAGCAGAATGCGAGTTGCTTGGTTAAGGCAAAAAACACAACTACTAACCGAATCCTAACTACTTTCCCCTTGAATGGTTTAGACTGTGCCGCCGAGTACGGGTCTTTTGAACGCTTTAAGAAGGTTCAAGGAGCACAGATAATCCAACAGAGGTTGCGAGGAACAAGCCTGTTTTTAAGAGGTCTAGTCCGAAGTGCAAGTTTTGATTTAGAGTATTAGACCCCTTTGAGCAATGCCAAACGAGTGCCTAAGCCAACAAATCAAGTTTTAAAAGCTTTAGAAGCTTGAGCCAACAATCCCAATCCTAACAAGGTGCCGTGTTCTCCAAATCCCAAATAATAAGCTATCCAAGGCTACTGTAGTGCGGTGCCGTGTTCTCAATCCTAATAAGCTCTCTCTAGCTTCTTAACCGTTTCCAATCCCAAAATCCCAATCCAACAATTGATATTGAGTTACTCGTGCAGACGAAACAAAATCAGCAAGTCCCCTTTATGATGGACCACTACATACAGTAGGTCTTTTGCAAAAGGTATGCTTTGTAGCGGCACGGGATTTTGCAAAATATATGGCTAATTCTTATCTTGCCCCAAATAGGCCCTCCGTCCTTATCTTTCGCCGTCATATATTATTTGGCCTGTCCGTAGTGCTCAATTAGGCAAGGCTCCGCCGGATCAAGCCTCTATTATCACTGTACCGGCCGAAATATTATATTGCGCTAAATTACTACATAGCTCCGAAGCTCCGAAATGTCCGAAATGTCCGAAAAAACCAAAAGAAACGCAGAAATGCAGAAAAAAAACTGGCGCAGGGGGAGAGAGGGAACGTCTGCTAGTACTGCAGTCTAGATCTCGTCGTACTGGCTCAGGGAGGTGGTACGGATGGCGAGTAGCCGATCCATCTCATCCCTGCGCCTGTCGGCGTCCTCGCCATCCTCACCTCCCTCCCCCTCGCTTCCTTCATCGTCTCCTTCCCCTTCGCTTCCTTCGTGGCCTTGCTGCTCCGCGTCCCCTCGCTCTCCCTTGTCGTACACTCCGTTCTCCCCCCTTTCCGTGGCACCAGGCATGGGGCTTTCTACCTCACCCTCCTGGCCCTCGTCGTGGGCAGAATCGTCGCTGTCATCCTCCTCCTCGACACCTGACGACTCCGAGGAAGATGCCGCCTGCCCCCTGTCGACCCTGTCTGTGAGGCGGGACCAGGAACACCGGAAGCGGTTCGCCAGGCTCCGGCGCACCGCCGCTTGTCTTGCTGCGAACGCAGTGGCGCCTTGCAGATGTGCCGCACCGTAGGCAATTTTGCCCGTGTAGTGCGCCGGCGCCGCACGCTGGTCCCACTGACGGGCCTGCCACTCGAGCGTGAGCAGGCAGCGCGCCATCTCCTCCTGGAGGAGGCGCTCTTCCTCCCTCCACCGCTTCACCCGCGAGTATGCTTTTGACCATTCTACCCTCACCCCGTCGTACATGGCCTCCCCCACCGCGCCGTCCGTCCGCCCCACCTCCATCCAAATCCACGAGATGAGGCGGTTCTTCTCGCCCATCCCAGGCACCCCCCGCACCTCCCCGTTCTCGTTCACCTGTGCCGCCTGTTTTCGCTTCCCCTTCATCGCGCGCTGCTTCCTCCTCTTCGCCTCCTCCTCGTCCTCGGGCTGCCGCAGATCCGCTTTCTCGAGCGCCCGCCAGGTGCACGGTCCTGCGACATGTTCGAGCGCTAGGCGCGCGGTGCGTGCCTGCCGATAGGTCTCTGCAGAGAGGTCGATTTTGCGCTGGTGCCCGTCGACGAGGGTTCTCGACCGCGTGTTCTGATGCTGACGGCGGGCGTTGAGATTTTTGTAGGTCTGGAGGCGTTTCTTGACGATTAGGCCGTGTCGAATGGCCTCTAAACTCTCGCTGCATTGGCCATCTCGAAGCCTTGCCTCGGCGAGGGCCAGCCCGGGCGAAGAGAGCGGCGCCGTGGCTTGGAGAGGCGACAAGCCCGAGGGCAGAAGCAGCGGTGTGCGCTCAGCTTCCGCGGGCTCTCCAGGTTCTGCTGCAGCCGTGAGGCGTTGGGTTGCTCCGGGGGAGTACTTGCGCTGCATCAGCCGCAGCTTCTTGATCTGGCGCGAGATTCGCGTGCGGCGGGTGACAAAGTCCGTCAGGTCCTTCGTGGTGGGGTTTTTTTTGGCGAGTAGGTCGGTAGCCAGCTGACGCCTCGTGTGGAAGGGTAAGTAACGAGCCGTAGGTGGAAGAAATCAAAAAATCACGCACTGCTGGCCTTCGATTTCCAACCCAAGCATCAGGTACTCAGCCATCGTATCATCGGCAGCCTCGGGTACAGCAGCAGAGCTGTGCTCTCGTTCTTGCTCCTCACGCATGAGCTCGAGTTCAATTTCTCGCACCGTTGGCCCTAAGAAGCACGTTGCGTGTAAGCGAAAGAAAAACTGCCCGCAGAAAAGAAACACTTACCTGCATGCGGCAGCTCGTAGGGGCTAACTGCTGATGCCCCGGTTTCGAAGTCGTCTACGGCCTTCTTCCACGCCGAAACCTCGCCCTGCTGCGCCTTGGAGAACTCCTCAAGCCCCTCCTTTTGGCGCGCGAGCTCCTTCCGGGCCTTGATCAAGCGCTGCCGCAGCGTCTCGCCTACAAGGTTCAAAACTGAGAGTAAGTTCTCAGTACGGCGAAGGAGGCGAGACGAGCTTACCCATACCGACCACCTTGGTCCAATTCCAGTAATGCCAGAAATCGTCCAGCGTGTCCTGGCGCGACCCCGGCCCCATCTCCCGCGTACTCGCTCCCATCAGCCCGCTCGATGACCATATTCGCTCGATGCCCTCCATGTCGGCCTGTGCGGCCCCCAAGGTGTAGAGCAACGAGAACTTTTCATGGTTGCGCTTGAGGTGCCCGAGGATGTGGAGCTTGGGGATCACATATTTCACGTAGTAATGAGCGAGCTGAAGTCGCAGGTGCGGCGGGAGCATCAGAAGACGCTCCTTGAGGTTTATTGACCATTGGCACATGATGTCGTACGAAAGCAGAAAAAACAAAAGCCGGAGGAAGTGGCGGAAGGCGCTGGCAACGATATAGTCCATATTCCCGTACCTGTGAGGCGAAAAAAAAAAAATCAATTGAAGTAGGCGAGACGACGGAGTGAGCCGACAAACTTCTCCCCAGACTGGAGATCTCCAACGCCGTTTTTGCAGACAATCTCGTGGCGGCCGCAGGTGACCATGCCGCAGCCTGTCACGGCGTAGCCTTGCGAGTATTTCGTGTTGGCGTGATCGAGGGCGGCGAGGCCGGTGCAGGTGCTCATCTGCCTGTCGTCAGAACCCGTCCGGTGTGCGGAGAAGAAGCCAACGCTCACCTCTTTCTGCTCCCCGAGGGTCTTCACGAACCCCTCGTAGGGGGATGAGCGGACAAAGTACGCCCAGCCGTCTTGGATGCTGGGGTTTAACAGCCAGCTCGAAATCAGCTTCCTCTTCAGCCGAAAACAGGTGTCGATGGCCAGGAAAATCGTGTACAGGTACCTATCAAAGGCCAGCGCTCAGGCTCCTGGGAGACGGCAAGTTAAATAAAACACGCTCACCGTATTTCCACTGGCGCGCGCTCCCAGCCCTCAGGAAGGTTCACCCCCACTTTGGGACATGCAAGGCAGTCGACCCCGAGCTCTCCCTCGCGGGTTTCCGACGTGCACCGATCGGGGTCGTTCCCCATACCCCCGCGTTTGAGAGCGCGGAGGTTGCGCCATTGCCGTACAACTCGCAGCGCGAGCTGGTACCGCCGCTGCTGACACGCGTAAGCAAGCAGGAGGAGGGCAGAAAGGGAAACACGTACCTTGAACGCCTTGCTGCCCGTGTTGTCCGTAATTTTTGCGAGTGCATTGAAGAAGTGGTAAGCCGTCGTTTTGCCTTGGAGACTCACGGCGTGGAAAAGCTTGAGCGCGGGGATCGTGATGGCGCTCTGCGGGTTATCTGGTGTCCCGGGGTACCAGCCGTAGGAGAGCAGCTGCTCCCAGTGCTGCTGGCTGCCGCTGCGTCGACATTGGCAGAAGTCCAGCGAGACGTGGTGGAAGCCGTTTGAGGCGATCACCACAAATTTGCGGCAGCCCGGGTGAGCGTGAGGGCAAGGTCGATTGTCGGAGTGCCCAAGCTGGACCCTCAAGCCGAGGTTTCGGAGCTCTCGTCGCTCGAAAAAGGTGCCGTTCCACGCCTACCAAAAAAATGAGCTCCTCCTCGAAGACCCCTTGAAGACAGAAGACGCGAAGCTCACCTCGAGGCGACAGAGGGGACGAAGTCGATGCGCCTCCACCACACATCCCCGACAGAAAAGTTGGAGCCCGAAGCATTCGGTGCAGCGGTATTTTGCGGGCTGGCCGCAGGGGCAAACAGGTGCCTCGCCCATAAAGCCCTCACGTGTAACGAGTACACGCAAGTAAACGTCACGGTAGTTGGCGACCCAGTGCCGAATATTATCGTCCTAGAACAAATCAGAGGAAGTCGGCAAGTGGCCCAAAAAAACACGCACGGTTGTCGCATACCGTTTGCGTTTGCGCTTGGGCGCTCCATCCGCTCGAGGCTCTTCCTCCGCTGGTAAATCTACCCAGTCGTCGTCATCCAGAGTTGTCGCAGGAGTAGGGCCAGGGGCAGGGGCAAGACGCTCGTGCCGAATGGGCAAAGCTTGGACGTCTGCGCGTCTTCCGTCGGAGGTCAGATTACCTGCACGCGCCGAAGCAGAAGAGGAGGCGGCAGGTGGCTGGAGAGAGTAGCCGAACGATTCAAGTGAGAAGACGTTCTTCGCGCGTTTTCTCCTGGTGTACGAGCCGTCGTGTAGGCGTTTCATGGCGATAAAGAAAAAAAGGCAAGTCACGTGGGCTTGTATCGTGAATTTCCCGAGACACATTAAAATTTCTTCAGAAAAAACGGTCGCATATTGAGATTGGAGCAGGAAAGAGCAACATGTAAGTAATATTTCCCAAAAAAATTCGCCTCCTCCCAGCCTTACTCCCCATCCGAGATATCCGAAATATTGTAACATTCGAGCGCGGCTTCTTCTGCACGCTCGAACGCGTCGCGGACCCTGGTAGTGACCTCGACTTTGCGGAAAGAGCCATCTGCCAGGCCACGACGCGCAGCGGTAGAGGCTTGACGTCTCCGAGTGAGTTAGCAAATACTCATGTTAACGAACAGGGATGAAAAACTCACTGGTCCGCAAAGATTGTAGTATCTTGACCTCGGGAGTAGACATACAGCATCTTGCTGGAGCCTGTGGGGGTGGTTGGAGCTGAACTGGAGTTGGGCGGCGCGTATGCGCGTTTCCGTGTTGGGGCGGGAGTCAATGTGACAGGCTTCTCGCCCTTGACATGAGGGACTGGGGCGCGCGGTGGCGTCGAAGGGGGTGGCACGGGGGCAGCCGCAATGGGACGCATGTTAATTGACGCGCTGGGGCGGCGCGCTTCGTCGAACGCGCTGGTAGCCGCAGACCAGCCGATGTATTTTTTGTGAGCACTCCCTTTGAACTGATTCACCTGATCGGACGCGTCTTCCCTTTTTCTTCCGTGAGCGATAACCACAAGACAGGAAATGGAGACGCACCAGTGCGTATATATCCCGCAGGTATGCCCGCGTGTAACCACGTAAAAACTCCAGGTTTCAGAGCCTCGCTTGTGTTCAAAACCCTTCCTGGGATGAAAGTACGCATTTCCATCGACTTTGAGGTCTTCGAACACGTCTTCGAGCGTTGTGTGCATGGGCGGCAAGAGGGGAAAGAGGCGAAACACAGCCACTGACCCTAGCCCAATTTGGATAGGAGGCATGCAAACTTCTTTCAAAGACGGTTTTCAGATGGGTGAGTCCACAGGCATCAGTCAACTAACAGTATTCATGAAAAATAAACATATAAGTATTTTACTGAATGATAACTAAACTGCCTGCATTTTTTCTCATGAACGTATTCAACAATCGTCGGTCTGGGTTGAAATAAAGCGTACCTCTACAAGATAGGTCCATGAGTTATAATCTTTGCGTCCAGAGAGTACATATGACATAAAAGGTACTAAATAAAATTATTTTGAGCATAGAGAGATGGGCTATAGCATTGCCCACGCCTTACTGGGTTTACACGAATCGGCGTATTTCGTAGCAACGAAATACCCTGTGCATCTAGTGAGCAGCATTCCAGGACTAAAAAACCGTACCTTGGGACGCGTGGACCCACAGACACCAGTCAACCAACACCAGTCAACCAATGATATTTGTGAGCTATGTGCATGTAAGTATTTTGTTGCATGATAGCTAGACTGCCTGCCTTTTTTCTCATGAACGTACTCAACGATTGTCGGCCTGGGTTGAAATGACCGACTCTGAGCTATGCGAGTGTAAGTATTTTGCTGCATGGTCGCTAAACTGCCTGCATTTTTTCTCATGAACGCACTCAACGACTGTCGGCTTGGGTTGAAACGACCGACTCAGCAGCTTTGAGCTTGGACCAAAACCCCTACTTCGTTGATTTTCGAGGGTCGGCGGGGCGAAGCTCTGGCTCCCATGCGTGGGCCATAAACGGGAAGCTCGCACGATTTATTGGCAAAGTAAAGGTATTGGCAAAGTAAAGATATCGGCAAAGGTAGGTAGCTACGTGCGGCGGGTTTTTTTAGCAGGCGGACTTTCCTCTTCGCTGTCATCCTCCGTCAAATCGCTGAAGTCCGCGACGTCCCCGGAATCCCACACCTCCACCCTCGCCCGCCCGCTGTAGTTGCTGACCTTGACGTCTTTCCACAGGGAGAATTTCTTCACGGCGGTGGCACAGCGAGCCTTGCGCTCTTCCTCCCGCTGCTCGAGGTCTTCCTCAGTGGCAGAGGAGAGCCACGAGCGGTCCGACTTGAAGCCATTGGCGACCCAGCGGAAGAGCCCTCCGGCAGAGTACTGGATGAGAGAGTACCGCTCTTCGCCCTCCTGTATCGGTGTGTTTGAGTGTGTTACCACGGCGGAGGGGATCATGCTGCTGCAACCTGCGGGAAAGCGGATCATGAGGCCGTAATCCCACAGCACTAGGTGGGCGCCTTTGTCGGCGTTGAAGTCGCCGAGCGCACCGATGAGACACATCCCATCGGCTTTGTTGCGCCCGTCGAGGTGGGGTGGGGAGACGGAGGCAGGGCCGAGGTTCGCGGTGACAGCAGTAAAAGGGCTGCGAGAAAAGGTGCGGTGCAGGTGGGGGTTTTTCTTAAGGAGGGCTCGCTTGGTCTCATGGTAGTCGGCAAAGATGGGGTAACACAACGCCTGGAGGTGCGCTGACGAAAACGAAAATGAGCGCAAGGTTGAGCATGAACGACCGGCGCTCACGGAGGGGGTAGGTGGCCATGCGGATGATGCTCGGGTCCGTGAGCAGCTCCTCCATGGCGGCGGCGTTCTGGGCAGACGAAGCCTTGATATTACCGACCTCCTCCCTGCCGGTGCCGAAAGAGAAGCCGCGGGTAGCTGTAGGGAAGCCGTCCCCATAGGCCCGGCGATGTTGAGATGCAGCCGCAGGGAAGGTCATGTTTTCGCGCGCCGCGCGCATTGCCGCTGTTGCCGCTCGGACGACAGGCCCCCAATCTTCACCGGGAAGCGGAGGCGCGATCAGGATCCCGATGATGCGCCCGCGTCGGTCGAGGATGACATGCGTTTTCCTGCAAGGTAGGTCAGCGGAAGAGGACGCCACCGGAAGCGCAGCGCGTACTTTCCATCCCAGTCGATGTACCGCAGGTGCTTCTTCAAAAAATCGGTGTCGTGGTAGTGGGCAAGGAGGGGGTGCTCGAGAGGCTGAGTTAACCCGATCCAGCGCGGCTTGGTGGCGCGAAAGTCGTCGGCAGCAAACGGGATGCTGATGGGTACAGCTTGAGCTGCTTTTTGAAGCACTCGAGGCGTGGGGGCGGGCGGTGTGGTGCTTTCAAGAGAGGCGAGGGTGGCGTCCTTACGCATGGCGCGCTGCCGGCGTCGGTTTCGATCTTTTTTTCTGGCGAGGCCTGTGAGAGGTGAGGCAGGGCCCGTGGGCGCTGTCGGCTGTTGGTGGACGTTGTGCGAAGCGGTGAGCAGGGGGGCCTCTTCGAGCTCATCCTCGTCGTCCGAGGTTGGGCCCGCGGTCTTCACGAGCCATTTGTGCGGTGTACTCCCGTAAAAGACATTCTTCAAGGTCGTATTCAGCACAGACGATCGGTGCACCGAGGTTATCTTCATCTGTAGGCAGCCGCACTGTCAGCCCGAAAGGCAAGCAAACCAAAAAAAAGAACGCGAAAGTAAACGAGTAAAACCTAATGAAAAAGGCGTCCTTCTCCAGCTGCCCTGCTCTAGGGTGGGAGTTAGGCAGAGAAGCAGGACGCCGGGGAAATATAAGTCTACTGAACGTGCCACCCTGCTCTTTAGCGGGAGTTAGGTGGCAAGCTCAGCAAACAGCGAAATAAAATAAAATAATACGAAGCCAAAGAAAAAGAAAATAAGAGAGAAAGCGATTGAGGAGCTCACCGTCGAGTTCCTGCATGCGAGGCGGTGGGTAGCTAACAAGTTGTGATGCGTTAAGCGCCGGTGACTGGACGCGTTGTCACTGTCACAAACTAATCAAGACATACCTTCGCTGTCTCCGAGTCGTCTCGTCTCCCATGGCACCCCGCGGTAACAAGGGCTTTTTCTTCGGAGGCCCTCTACAACTTCTACGGCAACACTTACCCGGCTACTTAGCTGCAAAAAAAAAGAACGAATTCTGGGCGACATTCTGGCCTATTTGGGACGAGGCCTATCCAAAGCTAGAGGGCGACGAACTTCTGAAAGAGTTGGTGGAGGAGGAGGCGGCGTTCACGGCTGAGACGGCGCGCGTCCAAAAAAAGAACAAGGCGGCTGTAAAGAAGAAAACCCGTCGGACGGCTAGGCTCGAGAAGCTTCCGTCAACGAGCGCTCGGCTGAATGAACTACGCGCTCGAAGCGTAGATCATGCGGCGCGTGATTCTACTCTTGCTTTGCTATCAACCAGCTAACAAATACGCTACAGAAGTTGAAACGCTGGTTTTCGAACGCAAAAACAAAGGAAAGAAGCCGCAAGGTCGAGCCCTTCCGCGCTTGGCTTGCGCGTCTTACCTCTGCCAACGGTGCTCCTCGTCGGATCCAGCTGCCGTGGGTGGTGTGGCAGCATGCGAAGCATGGAGAAGAGCTGCGGGCGCTTTACCGGGAGACGTACAAAGTTGAGGCAGACGAGGAGGAGGAGGAAGAAGGGGCGGACCTTGATGAGAACGATGAGGGCGAGGGCGAGGAGGGGGAGACAGGTCGCGAGGGCCAGGGTGACGAGAGCCGCGAAGAGGGCGAGAGGGGTCGGGAGGGGGAGAAGGAGGGGGATAGTGAGGAAAACGAGGAGGAGGGAGAGAAGGACGGCGATGAGGAGGGAGAGAAGGACGGCGACGAGGAAGAAGAAGAGCCTGCGAGAAGCCGCTCCGCCACGCTCAACCGCAAGTACTCGCTGGCCAAGTCGTACTTCAAGAAGCTGAGCGAGGAGGAGAAAGAGGAGCTCGAGAAGATGAGGGAGGACGACTACAACGCGAGGCGCGCAGCACATGGGAGGGCGTTGAAGGGGAGGCCGCCTGCAGCTCCGAAGAGCTGGCCGAGTAGGCGTTTTTCTTGGGCCGTCCGTCTTCTGTGCGCTGACCTGTGTTTTTTGTTCCAGGCGTCGATCCAACGCGGAGGTTCTTTCTCAGAGAACCCTAGAAGCGCTCTGCGCCCAAATGGGATGCAAGGGGATGATTATTCTGGGGGAGCTTGTGGAAGGCGAGGAGGGCGAGGAAGAGGAGGTTTTTCTTTCCCTGTAAGCTGGTCGTTCTCCAGATTTTTTGCCCTTCTAACGTCCTGGGTGCAGCGTGATGCAAGGCGAGCTGCCGAGGCACGCTGGCGTCAACTTCGCGAAATGGGTGCCAGCGCGTTCAAAGGCACTGATGCAAGCCTTCACGGACTTCTTAGTCGCCTGCAGGAAGGATAGAGACGGTGGGTCGGCCCTTAATCCTGCACGCAGCGAGCGGCGTTCTCATTTCTACTCCCACAGGCGTCCTCGGCAGCATCACCGACCCAGGCCCTCCGAACACGAGCGCGCCTTCGCTCTGCTCACAGTGCATGGGGTCGCTGATCCCGCTCCCCGGGCAGCCGTCCTCGTGGGAGCGGGAGAAGGCGCAGGATCCCACGCAAGCTAAGGGGAACGGGGGGAAAGGGAAAGGGAGGGCGAGGGCAGAGGAGGCAGTGGATGCAGGCGCAGAGGATGAGGAGGAAGAAGACGAGGAGGAGGAAGACGAGCTCCAGAGCAGCGCGGGTGCAACTCCGGCGCCCAACGAGGAGGAAGAAGACGAGAGCTCCAGAGCAGTGCGGGTGCAACCCCGGCGCCCAACGAGGAGGATGAAGACGAGCGCGAGAGCAGCGCGCGCGCAACCCCGGCGTCCCACGAGGAGGAGGAAGAGGAGGATGAGCTCCTTGCCCTCAGCCGCCCTCCCAACTCGCCGCTGGGAAGAAAGCTGGCGGCCATGCCGTCTCCCGAGCGCCGTATGAAGATCTGCGGCTACAACAGGATGAGCGATTCCCAGTTTGACAGGGAGAAGAACATCGCGAGGAACGACGAGCTCCTCGTCGCGCTCAACCTGAAGCACGCCGCTTCTGCCGCTGCTTTGGGCATCCCCGCTGCCGCTAGCAAACAAGCGCGCCCCAAGCCAAAGCCGGCATACCGCGTCCCCAAGGATGGCCTGCCTATGCCAGCTACGAGGCCGTCGCGCCGTCAAGCGCTAGCGCAAGCCATGGAAACACCCACCGACGAAGGCAACGACACCGACCGCTCACCCATGGGTGATGGCACGCCTCCTCCACCACCCGTCAACCATGGCGTCAACCCAAACGACACGTTGCCCGCTGACAGCGGCGTCGGCCTGAATGATGCGCCGCCTGCCCCGCCCACTGACAACACCGCTCCCGTTCCCTCAAAAGACACGCCACCCACCGCCGACTACGCCCATGGAGGTGGACACGCCGCCAGCTCACAAAGACGTTGCGAGCAATGTGTCGCCCGTGCCGCCTGCCGAAAAGGATGCGCAGGTAAACAGTACTCCTCCCAACCTCCGCCCCTCTCCGCCCGCCCCCTCTTCCTCTCCTTCTGAGCTGCGCAAGTCATGCCCAGGAAAATACGAGATGGTCCTGGGGCTGTTCGAGACGAAGGTCGAAGGCTCCTTGTGGAAATCCGCGGTGGACGCGTGGCTCACGCTGGAGCATGCTACCAGCTTCCAAACGTCGGGAAAGGCCCTGTCTACTACCGGGCGCCCCGCGGCGGTTTTCTTGGTGGGTGCAGCGCGGACGGAACACCACCCGAATCCCCATGGGCCTCAGACGACGAAGACGAGCGCGAGGATTTTTACGCTGCTGTGGTTCTTTGGTGGGTGAGCGTCAACCCGGTGTGGAGGAAGGAAGGTGTCGCAACCGTAGAGGATTTTGAAGGACGGGGGCTGAAGCAGAGCGACGAGGGCGACCTTACGGCCCTCCCCTCAGGGTTGAACGGCCTGACAAGCGTTGTCGCCTGCCTGGCATGGTGGTACCGTCTTGCTGAGGTTCCGGGAGGCACGCTGGGGTGGAGGAAGTTGGTGGAGGACGTGAGCTGGGTCCTCACCGAGAAGCACCGGGCGCTGATGCACAAGCGAGGTGCCTCCGGTCATCCGGAGCAGCCTGCCTCCAAGCGTGTACGTGTAGCGTAGTGCGTAGTGCTCTTTTTTGCTGTCATTTTTTAGCCGGTATCATACAGCCGAATATATTCCTTGAGTCACCTTCCCAAAATGGACATGCCCCAAGCCTGGCCGAGCCATCAGACTCCGACGCGGTCGGATTAATAAACACCCGATATCTGGGCCGTAAAATATGAAAACAGCCGGTATATACGACCATATATGGCATATGGTGGCTGTACGTTGATTATCCTGGGCCTTTGCAAAACCCCGTGTCGCTGCGTATCATGGTATTTTGCAAAAGGCTTACTGTATCAGCTGGATGGACACTGGAAGGCTCCTCTGGATGGGATTTGAGCCCAACCACCTCTGAGTGTGTTCCATGCATTGAGGCGCCGCATTCCAAGGAAGGGGAACCCCCATTTCCATCCATCCCCCTCGTTCCTGTCCATCTGTCCGGCTCTTCTGGCCGTCCATCCATCCATCCATCCTGATCTGTCCGTCCCATCCAGCATTCCTTCCCAAAGGAGCTCCTGCACTGCCTGGTGGGATGCCATATGCAACCTTGTCCAAGATCATTATAGTGTGCGGAGATCTGCACCAGAATTCACATGGACTACTTGTATATTGTCAGCAACGGCCTCTGGGTTGGCTAAACAGCGAGTAACCCGGCGAGAACCCCAACTAGGATAAACCTGATAGACGCTAGTAGCTGGTGTGTTCCCCAAGCAGTAAGACCAACCGTACGGCGTCCTCTCTAGGAGGCTGTATGTTGTAGGTCGGGATGCGAGGCGGAACCCGGACCAAGTCAAAGAGGATGTGTTATCTACTCTGGTATACAACCCGGGGCGTGGATACAACCTGTAGTACAATGTGGAGGAAACAGGGCAGGGTGGAGACATGCCTTTGTCAAGCCAAGGTAGAGGCTTGAGGTTAGACGAGGGTAGAATCTACTGTACATGGAGATTCTACCGAGCTTATATAGGCTTCTAATAAATTAAAGCGATCACGGTCAATCATGATCAGTTCCTGTACCGCAGCATTAAGGAGTGTTAATGCTGATACTCCTGTACTCCTCTATGTCAGTTTCCATGGCGTTGGAGGACCTAGGAGACCCGACGTTCGGGTTTCCAAGTCCTGAATGTCATCGTATCCAGTGGTTCAAACCCCGATTGGTTTGCAACCAGTCATGTACTTCCTGTATGGTTCTGTATCAGCCATTGGGGCGTCTGGGGACTAGGATCTGTCTGCACGGGTTCCTAGTCCCTAACGTCTTCTGTATCCCATGGCGTAGACTCCCTGAGTCTGCGGCTTTAGAATCCGTGGCCGGGTTTCAACCGTGAGAAGGTCACGTGGTGGCATCATAAGAGTCGCGTGCCGCTAAGACGTGTCTATATCCATATGGATGCGTCGCACGAAAAAAAGTAGAACCCGGGCGATTCATGACATATATAGACGGGCACCCGGCGGTGGAGATACTCAGACTTGTTTCTCTTTGGATCCTCCTCTGCCAGGTGCACCACACTTGTATTTTATCTACTCTCTATTTATACTTTGGATCCTCCTCTGCTAGGACTCTTGAAATATTCTCAGGCTGCAGGGTTGCCCTTACAATTTTCCCTTGTGTATGTCATAGCAGCAGCGAGGGATACACTGGATGACATCTTTGTGAGCAATAGGACACTGAATTTTGTGTGCTCCAAGACCGACAAATCTTTGTTTCTGTTTTCATGTTGCCCTCAAACATGCGGCTTGAGTGGATGGATGCGACCATCTTGCTGCACTGACACTAAACATAGAACTCCTGTGAATGATGACAATACTTCCACATGATCAACCTTTGGTTCAGTCTGCATCCCTCACTTGTTCACATTTATATCACCGGTAGATGTCAGCCAGTCACTTGAGAAAGTGTACATGTGGTAGGCTTAGCTCGGTTTTATCAGACATTCCTAGTACATTCATATTTTTGGCTGGTGCAGACTGGAAAGCAGGACAAGGAATGAAATTGAACTCAAATGATGCAGGCACTTGATGAGGTGAGTCTCAGGTTGAAACAAGTGCTGCCCATGGCCAGTCCACAAATAGTTGTAAAGGTGATCTATGGTTAAATTTGCACAGGAAAGAGATTTTGTAAGACCTGGTTTTCACTTTTGAGTTTGGGTCTCCCTGCCATTCCTCATCCATTTTAGTGACACTGAGACCACAGAGCATTTGAATTTCTTGGTCACCAAAGTCCCACTGCTTACTCATTATACATCTCAAAGGAGGATCACAATAATACTAAATTTGCGACCAGAATAAAGAACATGATCTTGGCAGTGTTAGCCCAACTTGCTCCATGATCAGAGCTCATGAGTTGATGGCCCTGCATACCTCACAATTAAGAAGCCTAAGCTCCATGTGTTTCAAGAGTGGATTGTGTGAGTTCGAATTATCAGCATAACATAAGCTATATACTTACATAATCAGAGTTGGATGAGTCTGTATATAAAAAATTTCGACTGATGTTTAATTCTGTGCATGGCTGGAGCAAAGCTATGGCATATCTTGTTATAGTTCAACCTACAGCACCAAAAAAGATAGCATTTCCGAGACAGAAATATGATAGGTGAGCTTGAGAAACTACAGATACTTATGCAAATGACTGGTTGCTAAATTTTGTTCATTACATGGGACTTAAATACACTTGGATATAAAATTTTCTTGTGGCCTGATCTTAACGAATGATATGCTTTTGCTCACTCTTGCTAATCACCCCTGGTGGAGAAGTAATTGACCACCAGCTTGGCCCCAAGCTGTGAGGATCAAATTTGAGATGGGTTTGACCGCTAGTAGAGATGATTTGGACACAGGGAGGAATTGGGAAAGTGTGGTGAAGTTCAGGTGGGTACCAGAATAATCGGATGTCTGGGTAACCACGCACCACAACCCAGCCATCCATCTGGGGAATCCACAAGTGAGAAAGTTGTTGAGATGTCAATCTCTCCCAAATAGGCATTTCATCACTGGTGGGGGCAGAGACATTGCTACCAGACAATTCTGCAGTACTAGCCCATATTTTTCCTGTTGTGGCATCCGAGATCCGGACAGTCTTGTCCCCAGAGTCAGACAGAATTTGTTCACCATTTGGTGAGAATGCCACAGATTGAACCAAATCACTGTGCCCTTCCAGCTTCATCACCTCATTTCCTGTGGCTACATCCCAGATCCGCACAGTCTCATCATCTGAGCCAGATACAATTTGTGCACCATTCGGTGAGAATGCCACAGAGTTGACTTCATCACTGTGCCCCACCAGCTTCATCACCTCATTTCCTGTGGCTGCATTCCAGATCTGCACAGTCTTGTCATGTGAGCCAGATACAATTTGTGCACCATTCGGTGAGAATGCCACAGAGAAGACCGAATCACTGTGACCCTCCAGCTTCATCACCTCATTTCCTGTGGCTGCATCCCAGATCCGCACAGTCTCATCATCTGAGCCAGATACAATTTGTGCACCATTCGGTGAGAATGCCACAGAGAAGACCCAATCACTGTGACCCCCCAGCTTCATCACCTCATTTCCTGTGGCTGCATCCCAGATCCGCACAGTCTTGTCACCTGAGCCAGATACAATTTGTGCACCATTCGGTGAGAATGCCACAGAGAAGACCCGATCACTGTGACCCCCCAGCTTCATCACCTCATTTCCTGTGGCTGCATCCCAGATCCGCAGTCTTGTCACCTGAGCCAGATACAATTTGTGCACCATTCAGTGAGAATGCCACAGAGAAGACCGAATCACTGTGACCCTCCAGCTTCATCACCTCATTTCCTGTGGCTGCATCCCAGATCTGCACAGTCTTGTCACGTGAGCCAGATACAATTTGTGCACCATTCGGTGAGAATGCCACAGATTGGACCCAATTATTGTGCCCCTCCAGCTTCATCACCTCATTTCCTGTGGCTGCATCCCAGATCCGCACAGTCTTGTCACCTGAGCCAGATACAATTTGTGCACCATTCGGTGAGAATGCCACAGAGAAGACCCAATCACTGTGACCCTCCAGCTTCATCCCCTCATTTCCTGTGGCTGCATCCCAGATCCGCACAGTCTTGTCACCTGAGCCAGATACAATTTGTGCACCATTCAGTGAGAATGCCACAGAGAGGACCCGATCACTGTGACCCTCCAGCTTCATCACCTCATTTCCTGTGGCTGCATCCCAGATCCGCACAGTCTTGTCACCTGAGCCAGATACAATTTGTGCACCATTCGGTGAGAATGCCACAGAGAAGACCCAATCACTGTGCCCCTCCAGGTTCATCACCTCATTTCCTGTGGCTGCATCCCAGATCTGCACAGTCTCATCATCTGAGCCAGATACAATTTGTGCACCATTCGGTGAGAATGCCATAGAGAAGACCGTATCACTGTGACCCTCCAGCTTCATCCCCTCATTTCCTGTGGCTGCATCCCAGATCCGCACAGTCTTGTCACCTGAGCCAGATACAATTTGTGCACCATTCGGTGAGAATGCCACAGAGAGGACCCGATCACTGTGACCCTCCAGCTTCATCACCTCATTTCCTGTGGCTGCATCCCAGATCCGCACAGTCTTGTCACCTGAGCCAGATACAATTTGTGCACCATTCGGTGAGAATGCCACAGAGAAGACCCAATCACTGTGACCCTCCAGCTTCATCACCTCATTCCCGGTGGCTGCATCCCAGATTCGCACTGTGTTGTCTTCAGAACCAGACACAATTTGTGTGCCATTTGGTGAGAATGCCACAGCCAAGACCTGACACTCATGAGTCAAACTCAATAGCTTTCCCTGTCGCGGGACAGCTCTGCATTTTAAAGAAGGTAGCCGAGGGAAGTGTTTCTGCCACCTCACCAATCCAGGCTTGTCCCAAGCAAAGGCCAAGGCCAACTCTGTTGTAAGGCTACTAACATAGAGATGTGGAGTGGAGTTCATAGCCTCACTCTGGACCAAGGAAGACCAAAGTCTCTGGCTAGCTGCCATGTATAGGTTTAGCTCTGCATTTGGAACCTAGTCTGTTGTGTAAGCAAATACTAATAACATCACAGTCACATCATTCACCTGCAATGCCCAAATGCGGGCCAGGTGTATTGGAAGGCGGCAGTCCAACTTCAGCAAGTTCATTGCTTCCATCCAGAAAAGCACTTTCAAGCTGCAAAACTCAAGCAGCACTGTTGAGAGTTGTTGCACATCCTGAGGATCATGTACCGATGTGAGATGTGCAGCCCAGTATTGACAAGCATAACGAACATCACATCCAATGTTGGTTTCCACTCGTTCTGGTAGGCCCTTGTCATCTTCATCCAGAAGAAATGATGATGTGAGATTGCACATATTAAATTGCAGAGAGTTGGACATAATCACAAGACAGTCCCTTGTACGGCCTGCAAAGTAGGACCCTCGCTTGGTTTGCATGCCCGGGAGATCGATGTGGATCAAGGATGAAGTCAGGGAAGGACTTGTGGAATGTGTAGATGCACTTGTCATGTGGAGACATATACATGACAGCATAGAACAATTCTAGACTGTTGTCAACAGCTATGGGATCAGGCTCTTCAGTAGCATCAACAACAAGTGCAGCAAGGTCAGATGTTCTGAGAGGCTGGCGAGTGGTGACCACACAATACAGCACACGCTTGGATATCTCCACCTCTGGCCCAACATCTGGAAGTGCTTCAGCAAGGATGGCTTTGTATAGTGAGTCAATGAGGAGCTCATATTGACTGCCTGGGCTTGTTGCATTGTTGCCAGTTTTATTCAACATGTCCAGTCGCTTTGCTTTTTGGTTGGGTGATAAGACAAGCTTGGGAGGGCGAAGGTATCGGACAATGGTTGAAGCATAAATGAAGAGTCCTCCAGAGTCAGAAGTGATGTGTTCTAGCTGCACAGGAGGCAGATCAGTGAGTTCAGCTTCGAGAAACCGGTGAACATCCTGAGATGCCTCTTTTGGATCAATGTTCTCCATATGATAGACTGCCCTCTGGTCAATAGAGCTGCATTCTTCTACAATTTGAGGATGAGGGCGACTAGTGACAAAAAACTTGAGTCCATGAAGCCCGTTGGAACTGGAAACAGCCTGGATGAGTTTCTTGATTAGTTCAGAGCCTTGATCATTCTCAATCTCATCAAGAGCATCAATGACTATCAGTGTTGGCTTTGTGGGAAGTTGTGCTTCAGACTGGGATGCAATTGCTGAGGACCATGGCTGGACAAGGAGGCTGTCAACATGTCCATCTGTGACTGGAATAACAAGCTCAATGGGAATTTGCTCAATGAATTGAGCAAATGGTTTGCTAAGAACAAGGAGTTGGTTGGCAATGGTTGGAATGATTGATATACGGGACCGGGCCTTCTCATCATCACGAGAACAGAAGAATGATGCGCCAAGGCAACCTTCTTTCTGCCAGTGCTCGCAGAGGGTGTACGCAACAGTTGACTTGCCAGTTCCAGCCATACCGCTAAGCCAAAAAATGGGTGAGCTGTTGTCACTGTTTGCCCACTGTTTTAGGCGGGATATCAGTGCTACACGTGTGTTCTCTGTGCAGGCCCGCCTGGCTGGAGCTCGGGTGCCTGCATCTGCATTGAACAGTGCTTTTGGAGCAAACCAGGGTGATAGCATAGTGTAAGCCTGGTACAAGCTTTTAGGGTGCTGAATCAGTACAAAGATGCATGACATACCTGACGAGAGGCTCCAGACATATTGTTGACATGTATTATGCCAGAGAAAATTGGGCCCTGTCCTAAGCCTCCTGTACCGCCCTGAGCACCGGTGCCACCAGAGCCGCCTGTGCCACCTGCACAATCATTGAATCATCCAATGATCAGACTCCCATATGCCACATACCATGGACTTCTCCAATGTGGACATGATTTCCGCCCATTCCACCAGACACTGCAGTCCAGGCAATATCACAGTTATGCATACACAAAAAGCAAGTACTTGGTATGCTCACCATCAGTAACCTCATCTGTTGAATCAGCAATGACCTTCTGGCGCTCTGGAACATGAGTAATGTTGCCTTGACAAAAACCATTAAAACCATTCTGCAGGCAACCAAGAGCCTACCCTTATCCTTGAAAATATCTTCCTGCTGTGCATTGTTGATACCATTGGACTGGGAGCCACCTATAAGAAAGCCTTCAATGCACTGTGCAAGTGATTTGAGCAATAGCAGACACACCATCGTCACCCAGCTGAATCTCTTGAGTCTCTGACAACTCTGTGTCCGGTCTAGCATGAAGATCTCCAGAGGTCAACGGCTGCACTGCAATGGAAGGTTAGCGCGAGTGTGCAAATTACAAAGTTGTGCTCTCACCGTCAGCTTGAATGACTCGGTTCGTTGGTGGGATGGGATTCACTCCACAATGATTGTCTGGGCAAAAAGTATCAGGAGAATTCTGTGATGAGAAGTAACAGCAAATATTCCATTGGATTTCCCAGAAATCTCTCCGGTTTGCGGTGTGTTAGTAATTTTGCCAAGGGAACCAACTTGAAGAAAGCATCAGAAATGGGTCACTGGTACCTTGAATAAGAGCGACCGCACTATCATTGCATGGTGCATTCTGTAACAAATGTCCTGACTCCGATGGGGGCGGCTGACTTTCTCCGACTGGTCCTCTAGCCTGAGCATCTCTAGAGAACGCCGGGAGTGCTGCGTAGAACATGAGGACTTGAAACGACGCAAATTGCAATCCTGGTACTCACGATCAGCGGCTCCCCCCGTTGTAGGCTCAGACGGACGCTCCGACTCTTTGTCCTTGCGTCTGCGAATAAAATTCAAAAACTTGCTGCTCTTCTTTTGCTTTCGTTGGGGTGGCATGGTGGTAAGAGAAGGAAATGCTCGCGGAGGACAGCATCATGCAGGCTGTCACTCATCGCGGAAGCATTCCGCATGCTATTAGTAACCACGTCCTTGCACGAGGCATCATGCAGGCTGTTACTCATCGCGGAGGCAACCGGCATGTTAACCACGCCGAGGAAGCCGCAAGAAGTTGAGTGTATAATTACTTTTCTTAAATTCTCCGTTAGTGCTTGAGTTGTATCCGCGAAAGCGACGTTCAACAGGGACAGATTCGAGTTCAGTCGATAGTGCAACAGATCGGCCAACATTATTTGATTCCGAGAAATTCATTGCGCGAAGTTGTGCCTTGGTCTTAGCGTGAAATGCGCGGGTTGTACGTCGTTCGCAAAGCAGCTACTTGGACGCTTGAGGAACGGCGCGCATGGCCATTTTCTTGAGGACCCTCGAGTTGGCGCAGCTGCTTCAAGCTGGGCCGCGGCTCCGTCCTGCACAGTAGTGTTGCCGCGGCTCAGCTTGGCTTGGCTAGCCGATCGAGCCGAGCCTAAATTTAGCCGAGCCAAGCCAGCCGTTACTAATCTCGCGTGGTCCTCCCGCTTGCCTCCCGCCAAAAAGAAGTAATTACAGCAACTTTGCCCCCCATTGTACACGCTACGAGAACCATCACCCTCTCATATTGACGATTTTCGTGCCCGCATTTTTTAGGCAGGTTGAATTTCCGGACCTTATCATAACAGCAAGAATTTCAAGTTTTTCAACAGTGCACCCACTCCCGGGAGGTCGGAATCCAATCCCATTCCTGTCAGCTGCCAACTATGTACACCTGCTCTGTCCCTGTCCCGAACTTCCCGCGCCGCGCCCTGCTCGGGTACTCGCACCCAACGCCAAGTAGGAATTCAGGTCCAAGTTGCCACTGCGTCTTTCTTTTAAATAACGCATGCGCACGCTGCACCGACCAAACACGCCAATTAATTTGTATTTCCTCTCCTGCTTCTCTCCAAAACACTACCATACGATACGATACGATGCGATACGATAACAAGAACAAAAAACACACATGCGGTAATGACAGCGGGTCCGGGTCGGTGCGGGAGAGGTGATATGATGTACCCAAGGAACGATAATATAACTATGTAGTCTGTCTGTCTATGTGGGAGGCGTGTGTCCGCCCGGGTCGAGGACGAGAGAAGAAAGAGAAGGGCTCACGGATCCCCGCAGTGTTTCCACATCCGGACGTAGTCCCTGCGAGGCGCGCGCCACATGCATTAATACAGCATCTCGGGGAAGAGAGCAGAACGGTACTCACACACCCAACCCCCGCTCCTTTGGGTCTTCCGGCCAGGTGGGCAGCCACTGCGCCTTGTTCTTGATAAAGTCCACCATCGGGTCTGTGTGCATGCCGCATGTCAGCGCGCCGAACACAGCGAGAAGACGAAGCGAAGAGGACTTACTCCCCGCGTGATTCAGCCACGGCTTGTCGCCCTGCCCGTCCGGGAACCACCCGTTCGTGCCGCCGACGGCGACGTTCATGATGAGGTAGAAGTCCTGGTCGAACGGCGCGGCGTTGCCGCCTGTGCCGTTCACACCCGGCACGCCCGCGGTCCACGGGTCCTTGAGCGCCTCGGCCTTGCCGTTCGCGTCGAGCGTCGTCTCGGAGAACTGCCCGCGCTTCCAGAAGGGCTGGTTGAAGCGGATGTCGAGCAGCGTGTGCAGGCGCGAGTCGACGGAGATGCGCAGCCAGCTGGTTGTTGCGATGTGATTAGTTACAAGGGAATTTTCGGTTGAAAGAAGAGGAAGGAAGGGCAGAACGCACCTCTCGGTCCACTCGAGCGTGTACGTGTGCCACCCGGCGGTGAAGGGCACGCGGCGGTCCGTCCACCACGAGTACGTCTTTTCGACGGCGTTGAGCGCGGGGTTCGGGCCCCAGTTGAGCGCGCCTTGGACGTAGTTCGAGCCGCTGTAGGTGGATGGAGAGTTAGACGATGTGCGGGATTGGAGCATAATAAGGAGACTTGAGTCAAAGCAAGCGAAGCGAACAGGACCCGCCCACCCGTCCCGTCCCAGAAACAGTCCTCCCTCCCATTGAATTAATCACTACTCACCGATTCGTATACCGAATCCCATTTCCTCTACTCTCGACCATGTCGATCTCGCCGCTGCGCGGCCAGGAGCCGTACGTGCTGTTCACGGGCAGGAGCCAGATCGCGGGCCAGAGCTGCACGCGAGTGTTGTCAATAAAAATAAAAATAAAAAGAAGACGCAAAACACCCACCCAATCGCCCTTTGGCATCTTCGCGCGGACCTCGACCTTGCCGTAGCGCAGGCTGCCCTTGCCCTTGCCGCCGTTGGCGGCCTCGTCGGCGGGGGAGCCGCGCGCGCTGAGGAGGGTGCTGATGCGCGCGGACTGGACGGGGTTGATGAGGGTGCCGGCGGTGGAGTTGGTGGTGCGCGAGCAGGCGGTGTAGTACTCCGCGTAGTCGAATCTGCGCCCAGGTCAGAGAAGGATTGGGGGGGGGGATACAAAGGCACGCACTCCCCCATTGCGGGATCGAAGCCCGCGTTCGGCGCGGTCGTGTTGAACGTGCAGTCGGTGCTGTTGTACGTCGTGCCGTCCGCGAACGGCGCGCCGCCGTTCGTGAGGGTCGGGACGAGGTACAGCTTGCCGTCGAGGAGGAACGAGTTGTTCGAGGACGCGGTGGTCATCTCGAACTGCCCGTTCCCGAAGCCGTACATCTGCACCTCGCGCAGCCACCGCCCCGCGTTGCCGCCGCTGCCGAACACCGCCGCGTCGTCGCCGCTGTTGAACTCGTCCTCGAAGACGAGGCAGAGGGGCGCGCGGTCGAGGCGGACGGTGCTGTAGGCGAAGTACGACTGGACGCCGCCGAGGCCGGCGCCGACGAAGAGGAGCGCCCAGGTGAGGTAGTAGGAGACGGTCGCGCGGGGGTTGGGGTTTTTGGTCCACGGCTTGGGGACGGCGGTGTAGGGCGCCGCGCCCATCGGGAGGGCGGTGGAGGCCATGCGTTTGGCGGTGCCGCTCGGGGCGGGCGCATCGAGGGTGGTGACGCGAGACGGATTTGGCTGAGACACCGTGGCAAAAGGTCGGATACGCTGGTTTACGTTCTGTATTGGGCGGGAGTGTCTAAACGAGAGAAGGCAATGGTCGTGTTTGGCTAGGCTCGTTTCAGCCTCTCTAGTCTACCGGGCGTGAAATCTGAAGATAGTCGTTCAGATCACGTATACTAGAGAGGCTGGAACTTACGAGTACAAAGTGCCTCGGAGTTTGAAATTGAAACGCCTTGGCAACCGCTAACGATCAGCTCCATCAATTATCGCCCAAGAACCTCGAAAAGAAATGCTCAGAGCTCCTTCATTACCTGCCGTAAAATCGACGAAAAAAATCTAAGCGCCTCATATTGATCGAAATTTGCATCTTGAACAAAAACGGCTTCATTAGGAGCTTTGGAATGTGCGTAGGATATGCCATCATACTTTTTAAACTCCGAGGCACTTCGTACTAAGCTGCATTCGTAAGTCCAAGGCTAGTGTTTGGCTGTGGACTTGCCTTGGCCAAACATAGCCAACACTGACGTCAGCAGTTCACCGGTGAGTTCGACAAACCGTTATCCACCCAGCAACTTTTGCATGTCCGTGATGGCCGGCCTTTCCTAATGCGGATGGATGTCGTACTAGCGTGTCGCATAATACAAGTACATAACACGTCCTCTCGCGTCGCGTCGACTTTCTTCACACGCCGAAGTGCTTCAAAGACTAGTGATGAGGAGAAATAAAATAGTGAGGAAGATGTAAAGAGCGCGGGGATCAGAGACGATGAGTGTTGAGGAAGAAAGAACAATGACAGGAAGCAGGAAGTACGATTGACAGGAAGCAGAAAGGAGTACAGCAGTAATTAATGCTCGCGCACATTCCCCCATACCAACATAACACGTCCTCTCTCGCGTCGACCTTCTTCACACACCGAAGTACTTCCACACTTCCCATGTCAGACACCACGAACCCTCCGGAGAAGTATCAATGCTCGCGATGCTATCAGCGGAAGACCCTTGCGGAGTTCGAAACAACACTGAACGGCGGACGCGCAAAAACCTGTCTAATGTGCCAACATCAAGAACGTGAGGGCGCACGGAAGAGAAAAGCCGGTAAAAAAAATACTGACCCAAACTCAGATTCCGACAATGTACCTGGGCCAGAAAAACGAGTGACAAGGAGGAATGGTGTCGAATTAAAAATACAATGGGCTACCAGATTTCCCTCGGGCCGTAAAATTGTTTCTAGTTCTTTTTTTTTTGTCGGCTGAAAGGTTGATTGGCAAAAGAAAAAGACCTACATGAGTATCGAACCGAGTATAGTCAGCAGCAGGGGAAGTCAAATTCGTGGAACGTTCAATATCATTATCCTAAGTAACCTTACCAATCTTCAACCCGCGTTTGTATATACCATTTACCCTGGCCGATGCAAACAAATCAATATTTTATTCCTATTAAAATTGTTAGTACCGCTGGGTACAAGCATTGCGGGTGGGAGGGTTCTATTATGTTGTTCTAACAATCACCCCATTCTTTATCTCTGATATGTGTCTGTGCCACCGTTGAACCACTCAACTTGGCGGGGCATGTCCAGATTGGGAAGGCCAAGCGGCCATCGCAGACATCACGGACATGCAAAAGTTGCTGGGTGGATTGCATAGACTGTGAGTTTGCCAGTTCACCGGGGAACCGTTCACCACAGTGAACTTTCTCATTCAGATATGTTCTCAACGTGTATACATCAGTAAGGCTCCAATCATTTAGTTTTCGTGTAGTGATCCAGGCAAATTAAACGGAAATGGTTTTAAAATAGTTTAAAACAGTTTTAAAACAGTTTACAAACGGTAATTTTCGGGTACACCTGAGGGGATGAACTATCAGATGCCGGCCATGTGTGGTATCCTTTGTATTATACTCCCTTGGAGTTTCGCACTCCTAGGGTGAGCACAAAGGGATAATACTGACCTGTAAATTTAGCAATTTAACTCATGCAGTACTCACACTGGATAGAAACAGTCCGGCAACAGGTGTTTAACAGTTCAAGCCTCCAAGTTCATTAGGGGTGTTCAATTCTTAGGTCAACCTGGTCAGGTCGGATTCTAATTCGAAAAATCGTTGATCGCCGATCAAGCCGCTCACGTGTTACCTTGCGTACATTTCTTGTGCTCGCTCTGGCTCGCTCACCTCCTTGTGTACACACATTACTTTGCACATTTACTGCCCCTTCAGCCTCAGGTAAAATTCAAGCGTGTGATGTGCTTGTTTCTCGCTTCTCATAACATCTTATCAGGTTCACTGGGACATACATACACTCGAGTTGATGAGACGGGGACACAAATTTGTTTGTCCTCAATTACTTCACTGATTAATATTTATTCCTAATACCTTTACCATTTACGCTAATTCTCCTGTACATGTCCCTGCTTCGTTCATTATAATTTTACAACCTACATAACTACCTAACATTTTGTAAAATATATCTCCTCCCCACTTCGTTCGATATAATCTTAAAGCCTGTGTAACTATGTAACATTTTGTATATCGAGTTCAGAACACCACCTGTGACGGACTTTCGACGTTCACAGCATCAGGGAGATTGGCCTGATTGGGATACGCGCAGCCGAGGCGGCCGGCCATCAAATGATTTTCTGATTTTTCGAATTAAAATCCGACCTGGGCAGGTCGACCTAAGAATTGAGCACCCCTATTGAGAAGCACAAAAAAAATTAGCTGATTGTATATTACACAAACTGGGAACTTTTAGTCAGGTTGGTTGATTTTTGAAGGGCATTCCAGCAACATTCACTTCCAAGAGCAGACAATCGCGCGCCGCAGCGGTGATTGCGTATCAAACTGATGATGTTGAACCATCAATTACCATAACGGGAATGTGCCCCGCCGTTGAGCGCAACAATAGTGGATATATCAATGGTTTTCCTTAAAATACACCTCAGGAAACATCTTGACACCCAAGATGCACTCAGATCTTCATCTGTCTAACCTCTCAATGTGGTTCAACTTTGGTAACCATTTAACCGTTTTAAAAACAGTTTCCAAACCGTTTGACCCCTTGGCCAAATTCAATGGAAACGAAAATGGTTAAAATTGTGTATAAACATTTATAAACGGAAATGGTTGGAGCCTTATATGTCAGGGTATTTAGATTATATGACACCAGCAACGACCTGAGCCATTTATCTAAATTGTGTGAAGGCGAGCATCCATACAATGCCATGGGGTATATTCAGATCTACAGTAATGTGAGTCAGCCAGACAGTACATAGAAGAGTGGACAAACAACAGCTGTGATGAAGGTGTCATGAAAGACCACTGCCAACCAGTTAATGGCAGAAAGACCTGAGTGGCTGATCCGTGCCTAAGGGACAACTCAAGGCTGAAGTGGTGCAGTGCGTGTCAACCCATGTGCAGAGGATGTCAAAGAAGACAGCGGCAATGATGTGTGCGGTCGTGCTGAGGACCTGAATGATGTTGTAACCAGTACCCAAGAGAACAACAGTAAGTGGCATGCAATTACGGAAGGACATGATGAACATACATTGCACGCCTGATGACCACCGTGAACACTCGCACCGACGATCCAAGAAAGTCGATATTGAAGAAGAATATCTGGCACACACATTGATGGCTGACAACTCACAACAGTCTGAACTTGACATTGCAGAGAAGGTTGCTTACCGGTGATAAGCCGTGAAACGGACCATGGGTGAAATAGCAAGGAATTTGCCGATTTCTACCTTAATCACGTAGCGTGCTGCTCCAAAGGATTAGCATAAGTCCAATATGGCTAATCAGGGCTTGATCCTGCATGAGGACCTTAATCAAGTCCGCCTGGGATGCATCAACTGGAAAGTTCATACTGGTTGACATCCATGATTAAGGGTTTAATTGCCGAGATTAGCATCGCTGCTTAATCAAGGCATCGCGGGGCCCACAAACAACATGGACAATATTAATCATCCTCTCTGATGATCTGGGGGCACCACTGTGGGGTCTTGATTAGGCGTTCAAGGGCTTTGTTGTGCTTGATTTACAGAGGGAGCCTTGCCCGACGGGTCAGGTGATTCGGGTTTAACAGTAACCGGTTACCCCCGGCTGTGGTTGAACTTCGCTTATCAACTATCCAATCATTGTTGCCATCCTGATTTGGTTACTTGAACCAGGCCAGGACGGTAACTCGCATATCTCCACAACCACTTGGCGGTTTGGGCTGATTAAGGTACTGGCTCAGAGCCAGTACCTACGTCTACCTAAAACTGAAGGTCCTGAACGGGGGACAAGAGGATAGAAGATGAGACTGTCTACACGATCGGACAAGGAGCAGTCACACCGGACACACTCAAGCATTAAGGGGTCGACACACGAGGATCCTATATATTTACCCACACGTGATTAACTACGGACGCCTTACTCATATACCAGCCAGTAGACTAATCATCGTATTGTAAGCGCAATTGTACAGTATATAAGGAGGAGGTTTTGGCATGGATAGGCACTGAACTTTCTGTCACTAAGAGCATTAGCCTTTACCGGGTATTGCTTGATAAACGACGGAGATTCGGGACTTGTCACCCAGGACTGACTTCGTTAAGAAGTTTTGTTTCGTCTGCACGAGTAACTTAATATCAATTGTTGGATTGGGATCTTGGGATTGGGAACGGTTAAGAAGCTAGAGAGAGCTTATTAGGATTGAGAACACGGCACCGCACTACAGTAGCCTTGGAAGGCTTATTATTTGGGATTTGGAGAACACGGCACCTTGTTAGGATTGGGATTGTTGGCTCAAGCTTCTAAAGCTTTTAAAAACTCGATTTGTTGGCTTAGGCACTCGTTTGGCATTGCTCAAAGAGGTCTAATACTCTAAATCAACCTTGCACTTCGGACTAGACCTCTTAAAACAGGCTTGTTCCTCGCAACCTCTGTTGGATTATCTGTGCTCCTTGAACCTTCTTAAAGCGTTCAAAAGACCCGTACTCGGCGGCACAGTCTAAACCATTCAAGGGGAAAGTAGTTAGGATTTGGTTAGTAGTTGCGTTTTTGCCTTAATCAAGCAACTCGCATTCTGCTCGTTGGGTCTTGATTAAACTAGTACTGCTGTTGTAGACACCGAGCAAGCATTTCACCGGAGTGGTTGGCCATTATGTTGTTCACCTCGTTGGAAGTATCTTGAAGGCTGGGGGAGTATGTGGGCACTAGGTAGGGAGAGGCCAGTCTATGTCAAGGGCACTGGCTGATAAGCAGATACACAGCACTCTTGCAGGTGCCTAGGCCAGATCTGAAAGGCATCGAGCTCAGTGAATTTTGCTGCAGAAAGAGAGATAACACACTTGAACAGTGTAAGGAGTCCATATATGGATGGCAGACTAGACTAAGTTTGATGGCTCTGGAAGAGAGGACGGCCAATTGACCATGACAGGATATGGAAAATATCTGACACCTGCTGTGCATAATTTAGGGCTTACCTGGCAGCGTGTGGACCCAAGATAGACTCTACATGAGATTGGGTCTCTCTGCCAGTCAGTCAGTTTCATTGGCAGGGAGTATGACGTAAGTACAGCCTACCTGATTGTATGCCCAATCTGGTCCATGCTCTGACCACACATCATTTGTCCGAAGAAACCTGCAGGCAGGGTGTAAGGTACAATATAAGTCCACCATGAGGCAACCCAAGAGTGGGGGGAAGGAGGTAAGGAAGCATGGGCCAAGATGTGCAGTGGAAGATGGAGGGAAAGGAAGAAAGGTGGGATCAAAAACAACCACCTTGACATATCACAGGTCGCGTTTTCGTGTTTCGTCGCCATCTTGTCACCATTGGCCAATCAGAGTCATGGTCACCTCAGGCTACCCTTTGTGGGTACCCATAGGCAGCTGAATTAAAGAGGTGTGGGTGCAGGCTGGCAGAATAAAAGGGGTGCAGGTGGCAGGCATGCAGAATGGGTGTGGGTGGGCAGGTGTGCAGAATGGTACAGGTGGGAGGCATGGAATGGGTGCAGGTGGCAGGGACATGGAATAGGTGCAGGTGGCAGGGACATGGAATGGGTGTGGGTGGCAGGCACATGAAATGGGTGCAGGTGGGTGGGTGGCAGGCATGTAGAGCAGGTGTAGGTGTGCAGAATAAAAGGGGGAGTGAGGGGTGGTTGGCAGGTGTGCAGAATGGGTGCGGGTGCAAGCACAAGGAATAAAAGGGGGCACATATGGGTGTGCAGAATGGGTGTGGGGTGCAAACATGATTTCTGGCTAGAATAATAGCCTCAAAAGACAGCTTTCAGGATCACTGTGGACAGCGCAAAACAGCCCAGAAATGAGCTCAAAAAACTTTTTTTCAGTGGGACTGGTATCAGGGGTCCTACTCAAAAGTGGGGCAGTGGGGTACCCCACAAATTTTTTGGTTCTGCCTGTGGTGGGAGGGGCTCCCCACTTGAAAGAAGTGTGGGGAGGCCCACATCTAGTTTTTGCAAAATGTGGTCTGCCTCACCACAAATGTGGGCTACTCCACTGCCAGTGGGGAACCCTATGAAATTAGGTACCTCTAGGGTCATTTAACTCTAGGAAAAGATATAACCCTATGGGTACCCAAAAAGGGTAGCCTAAGGTGTTGGGGTCCAAAAAAGAAAGTTATGCTCAGATTGTAGAGCTCATTAAGGGCTATGAGATTCACCCATACCATTTTCCCATCAGAAGCCCCGTTGGCCCACAAAATGCAAAATACTTTCCGAGACAACACTTTTTTGTGGCATTCCATCAATTGCAGCCCCAGTATGGGCAGCCATCAATGGTAGAGCAGCTGTAAAACCCAATACAAACACCCACCAATGTCAAGGCAATGACTGGGGCCCATCAATCCTACCCCAATATAGGCAGCCATCAGTTTCAAGCATTTCAAGTGAAATATGGCTATTTTCGGCTCAGATAGTCTTGCCCAGGATGCCTGAGAGGTGCCGGACCAAGCCGAGAAAAGCCAGGATGATGCCTCCTGGATGGCAGAGAAAGATAAGGGCAAGATAGTCCTTTTGGGGTAAGATAAGAATTAGCATGGGCTACCCCCCTACCACTTATATCCATGCTTTTTGCAAAAGACCTACTGGATCTAGTGCTTTATACCTTGATTCCTCGGTTGCATACACCTGGAGAAAAACTTTGATGCTTGTCGCAATGTCCCAGGGACATGGGGCCCATCGTGCACATCGAACTCGTGACTGGTTGCACACCTATCTCATCACAAACCAGCTTCCTCTTCATAAAATCAGCCACCACATGTCTTCACTCTTGGATGACGAAGATATTGCTTCGAAAATCAAGTTGCATATCATGGGTGTTGCTGCAGATCAAGGCCACTTCCGAGCAGACACTATTGTTGATTTTATCGCACCCGAGGCCATGCAGGCCAAGCTCGAGAAGAAAGGTGTTCCCATTCAAAACAGGACAATTTCGGTGCAGACAGCCCGGTGCTGGCTCAAAGCACTTGATTTCTGTTTTGGGCATCACAAAAATGGGATGTACATTGACGGACATGAGAGAGAAGATGTTGTGGAGTATCAAAACACTTTCACAAAGAGATGGGTGAAGGAGTACAAACTGAGGATGGCAGAATATGACAATGATGGTAATTGGATCTGGATCCCGGAAAGCACCAACCGTGTAACTGGCCAACCACAACCGGCTCATTCTCGTCAGACATGAGGAGTTCACCTTCTTCTCCAACGAACACTGCCTGCTTGGCTGGATTCATCCATGATTCAAAGCCAAACCCCTGCCAAAGGGCAAGGGTGAGTCGCTTATGGTCTCTGATTTCCCCACACCGGACTGGGGCCATCTTGTGGACAGAGACAGGTGGGTTCTTGCTCAACTTTTATTTATTTTCAATTCCAGTCTAATACTAAACCAGGGAGGCCCATCTTTTTTTTCCGGGCTGGCAAGAATCAGGAAGGGTATTTTACAAACGAAGAAGTGCTTGATCAAGCTGATCAGGCAATCAACATCTTTGAATCCAAAGCTCAAAAGACTGCCACCAGCCTCTTCATTTTTGACAATGCCCCAACCCATCTGAAGCGAGCTCCAGACACTCTTTCAGCCCGTAAAATGCCCAAATGACCTAGTTCAACTTGGGGCCAATCTCCTACCTGATGGATCGGTTCAGGAATTGTATTGGCCTGCCGATCATCCGACGATGCTGGGGTGGTTCAAGGAGATGGAGCAAATCCTCCATGAACGGGATCTTTTCCAACCAGGACTATTGGCCCAATGCCCAGCTTCAAGTGGGAGAAGGGAGCCACAACTTGCTGCTGTCGACAAACTTTCTTTTGTCAGCCTGATTTTGCAAATCAGAAATCTGCCCTTCAGGGACTCATCACATGCCGGGGTCATATTTGCGATTTCTACCCCAAGTACCACTGCGAACTCAATTTCATTGAGATGTACTGGGGTGCAGCAAAGTTCCAGTATCACAAAAGTCCCCAAACCTCAAATATGACAGAAATGGAGGCCAATATCAAGTGGTGTCTTGATGAGGTTTCCCATCTGCCAATGTTTCGATATGCGAACAGAGCTGTGCGGTTTGTCTCAGCATATGCAGCAGGCTTTACCGGAACAGACCTTGGTTATATTAAAAAGAAGTATGAAGCCATCAAATTTTACCTCCACATGTTATTAGAGAGATGAGAGACTCCATACATACATAATCTACTTTTCCTTCCTGCCTCTGCACCCAAATAATTTTTTTTCTTTGGCCAACTCGAAAATTTGGAACCGTGATGCGTGACAGTGACGTATGACATAAGCGTGTGGGCTTCCCATGCTCTCCATCTTAGTGGCAGATGTACTTGGTAAGTGTGCACACTTCATTGAGTGCCACACCAGGATTAATGCAGAAGGCACTGCCCAGCTCTACTAACTGCATGTCTGGAGGCATCACAGCATAGGTCGGCAGTTTGGCACAGGCTTCATGTGGGAACTATGGCTCCTCATCGGAGCTGAGCTGGCCACCTGCACTGCATATTATCTGCAAATTGACAGACAGACAGAGCACATCAACCAGGAGCTCAAACAATTCATCTAGGCATTCACCAATTACAAACAGGATGATTGGGATGGGCTTCTCCCAGCTGCTGAATTCTCATACAACAACCATGTCCACTCCTCCACCCAGCAAGTCCCCTTTATAATGGACACTGTAAGGCTCCCCTGGATGGGATTTGAGCCCAACCGGTGATTGATGTGCTCAGAACCTATATAAGAAACACACAAATAACCCCACTTGACTCGAGAGTGGCACAGAAACAGTCCAGAGACTGTTCCAACAACTAACAAACAAATCAAATGGCAATATACACATTTCCAAAGATCCCGACAAGTTACAGCCCCTAGTACAGGGCCTTGTAAAGGTTGTAGGGAGAGGTTTCGTATCTCAAAGAGATGGAAGAGCAAACTGCATAGAACGTGTTTCTAGACACAGTGGAAACATTGTTTCCAAACAAGGTAGATTTATAGCTTCGCAGTGTGTGTGTGTGTGTGTCCAAGCGACAGAGAAACAAGTTTAAAGTAGTCCCGTAGACTCAAGTAAGGCCCCTAGTTTATAGGCCAAGAACATTCACAGAGCTTTCCCTAAAGAGGTACTTTCTGAGCAACGCCAGCAGTCACATTTCCAAAGTTTTCCCTTGACGGTACTTTCTGAAACCCGCTCCGCAAACAACAACAATAATGTTTCTTTCAACAGAGTCCCAGATCCAACAGATTCTCAGAGTTCAGACAGTTTCCAGGCAAAGCCCAAGTGCGTTTCCAGAATAATATATGATTCAGAAACAATTAAGATTTCGACTAATAGTGCTACTCTATAAGAGTGCATTCGCTGAGGATCCCAGATCAACCCAATGCGCAAGTGTATAGCCTACTAGTTCGGGGGAAGATGCTGTGTCCATCGTAGAAATGCCCTCGGATACTTATACAACCGCCAAGACACTGTTACAAAGCCCAAAACACAATCCCAATGAGTCAAAAGTCCGTTTATCCGTCTCTTTAACCATGTTTCTGTCGGTTGTTCTTCCAAGCGTCGCCTCCCATTGGTTCCCAACTGCGAGCACGCCATGTTCCCTGGCCAATTGCGAGGCAGGAACCCGTCAGCAGCACCCCTGTATTATTCAGAGGGTGTGTCGATCACCGATAGATCGGCACTGCATCCCATTCGACCTGTTTCTGCTTTGACTCAACTCTCCCCTTGGTTCCAAGCACGGAAGTTGATAATAGAGAGCTTGCGCAAAAGCCGCATGAGCCGCATGCGGCTTTTTGGCGTTGTGCAAAGCTGCATGCGGGAACCAAAGTTGAGGTTCGACAAGAACTGAGTTGGTGGGAGGATTGCTGGGCCCAAGTACATGCACTGGGGATGCAGAAAAAAATGTCTGCACCTCAATTTCTGCATGCAGGACACGAAAAGTGTGGGAAGTTTCCGTGGAGCTTCCGTGATGACAGGAAAAACTGCATCCCTCGGCCACGCACTCCACTTGTAATCACTACTGTGCATGTAATGCAATTTTTCAGGGACGGAGGAGACTGTGTAACTCACCAGGGCCCAAAGAAAACACTTCCAAATCCAGGGGATTTTGCGCAATGCCCAAAAGCCGTATGCGGCTTGTGCAGCTTTTGCGCAAGCTCTCTAATACTCCTTTGTAGGTCTCGGTAGACACCCGTTTCTCTAGGGTTTCCCAGAAAGGGTTCTTGAGAACGAACCTTAGAACACCTTTAGAGTTGTGATCCGGATCCACAGAATAGCCGACCACCTGTTTCGGTGTATCCGCATTCAATGAAAACCGGCAACTCTGGCAACCGAAACACTTGTGACCAAGTGCGCCTCCCTTAGCGTCTCAACACAACACAACACATTGCCAACTCCTGTTCCTTTGACCCGTTTCCGTTGTTTAAGTGGATGTTGGAAACAAGTCAAAAGAAGTTCCTTGACCTATTATTTGGCTGCACGTTTCCCTTACAGTTTTCAGGGCGAGACTAGCCAATGGACGTTCTAATTCCTTAGAATGTCCACCCGTTTCTCTGTGGTTCGCCCAACGGCTACCAGGAACCAGTACTGTTGCATAGAAACAACAGTTTCAGCAATGAGCACGATCGGAAACACGCAAAATTACGTGTATCTAACCATGGCCCAATTACTGGCTTATCACTGGCTCTGAGTGTGTTCCATGCATTGAGGTGCCACATTCCAAGGAAGGGGAACCCCCATTTCCGTCCATCCCCCTCATTCCTGTCCATCTGTTCGGCTCTTCTGGCCGTCCATTCATCCATCCATCCTGATCTGTCCTTCCTGTCCAGCATTCCTTCCCAAAGGAGCTCCCACACTGCCTGGTGGGATGCCATATGCAACCTTGTCCAAGATCATTGTAGTGTATGGAGATCTGCACCAGAATTCACACAGACTACTTATATATGGATGGGCACCCGGCGGCGGACTCAGACTTGTTTCTCCTTGGATCCTCCTCTACCAGGTGTGCCACACTTGTATTTTATCTACTTTCTATTTATACTTTGGATCCTCCTCTGCCAGGACTCTTGAAATATTCTCGGGCTGCAGGGTTGCCCTTAAAATTTTCCCTTGTGTATGTCATAGCGGCGGCGAGGGATACTGTCAGCAACGGCATCTGGGTTGGCTAAACAGCGAGTAACCCGACGAGAACCCCAACCATGATAAACCCGATAGACACTAGTAGCTTGTATGTTCCCCGAGCAGTAGGACCGTACGGCGTCCTCCCTAGGAGGCCGTATGTTGTAGGTCGGGATGCGAGGCGGAACCCGGAACGAGTCGAAGAGGGTGTGATATCCACTCAGGTATACAACCTGGGGCATAGATATAACCCGTAGTACAATGTGGAGGAAGCGGGGCAGGGTGGAGACAATGCCTATGTCAAGCCAAGGTAGAAGCCTGATATTAGACAAGGTAGAATCTACTGTACATGGAGATTCTACCGAACTTATATAGGCTTCTAATAAATTAAGGTGATCACAGTCAATCGCGATCAGTTCCTGTACCGCAGCATTAAGGAGTGTTAATGCTGATACTCCTAGACTCCTTTGTGTTGGTTTCCGTGGCATCGGAGGACTTAGGAGACCCGACGTTCGGGTTTCCTAATCCTGAGTGTCATCGTATCCAGTGGTTCAAACCCCAATCAATTTGCAACCACTCATGTACTTCGTGTACGCTTCTGTGTCAGCCCTTGGTGTGTCCGGGGACTAGGATCCGTCTGTATGGGTTCCTAGTCCCTAACGTCTTCTGTATCCCGTGGCACAGACTCCCGAAGTCTGCGGCTTTAGAATCCGAGGTTGGGTTTCGACCGTGAGAAGGTCACGTGGTGGCGTCATGAGAGTCCCGTGCCACTAAGACACATCTGTATCCATATGGACGCGTCGCACGAAAAAGTAGAACCCGGGCGATTCATGACAGATACACTGGATGACATCTTCATGAGCAATAGGACACTGAATTTGTGTGCTCCAAGACCCACAAATCTTTGTTTCCATTGTCATGTTGCCCTCAAACATGCGGCTTGAGTGGATGGATGTGACCATCCTGCTGCACTGACACTAAACATAGAACTCCTGTGAATGATGACAATACTTCCTCATGATCAACCTTTGGTTCAGTCTGCATCCCTCATTCATTCAAATTTATATCATCGGTAGATGTCAGCCAGTCACTCGAGAAAGTGTACATGTGGTAGGCTTAGCTCATTTTTATTAGGCATTCCCAGTACATTCATATTTTGGGTTGCTAAACTTTGTTCATTACATGGGACTTAAATACACTTGGATATAAAATTTTCTTGTGGCCTGATCTTAACAAATGACATCCATTTGCTCACTCCTGCTAATCGCCCCTGGTGGAGAAGTAATTGACCACCAGCTAGGCCCCAAGCTGTGAGGATCAAATTTGAGATGAGTTTGACTACTAGTAGAGATAATTTGGACACAGGGAGGAATTGGGAGAGTGTGGTGAAGTTCAGGAGGGTACCAGAACAATCGGATGTCTGGGTATCCACGCACCACAACCCAGCCATCCATCTGGGGAATCCACAAGTGAGAAGGTTGTTGAGATGTCAATCTCTCCCAAATAGGCATTTCATCACTGGCGGGGGCAGAGACATTGCTACTGGACAATTGTTCAGTACTAGCCCATATTTTTCCTGTGGTGGCATCTGAGATCCGGACAGTCTTGTCCCCAGAGTCAGACAGAATTTGTGCACCATTCGGTGGGAATGCCACAGAGTTGACCTCATCACTGTGCCCCTCCAGCTTCATTGCCTCATTTCCTGTGGCTGCATCCCAGATCCGCACAGTCTTGTCACATGAGCCAGATACAATTTGTGCACCATTTGGTGAGAATGCCACAGAGAAGACTGAATCACTGTGCCCCTCCAGCTTCATCACCTCATTTCCTATGGCTGCATCCCAGATCCGCACAGTCTTGTCATCTGAGCCGGATACAATTTGTGCACCATTCGGTGAGAATGCCACAGATCTGACCCAATGACTGTGCCCCTCCAGCTTCATCACCTGATTTCCTGTGGCTGCATCCCAGATCTGCAGTGTTGTCACATGAGCCAGATACAATTTGTGCACCATTTGGTGAGAATGCCACAGAGATGACCTCATCACTGTGCCCCTCCAGCTTCATCACCTGATTTCCTGTGGCTGCATCCCAGATCTGCACAGTCTTGTCACATGAGCCAGATACAATTTGTGCACCATTCGGTGAGAATGCCACAGAGAAGACCGAATCACTATGCCCCTCCAGCTTCATCACCTCATTTCCTGTGGCTGCATCCCAGATCTGCAGTCTTGTCACATGAGCCAGATACAATTTGTGCACCATTCGGTGAGAATTCCACAGAGAAGACCAAATCACTGGGCCCCTCCAGCTTCATCACCTCATTTCCTGTGGCTGCATCCCAGATCTGCACAGTCTTGTCACATGAGCCAGATACAATTTGTGCACCATTCGGTGGGAATGCCACAGAGAAGACCGAATCACTATGCCCCTCCAGCTTCATCACCTCATTTCCTGTGGCTGCATCCCAGATTTGCACAGTCTTGTCACATGAGCCAGATACAATTTGTGCACCATTCGGTGAGAATTCCACAGAGAAGACCAAATCACTGGGCCCCTCCAGCTTCATCACCTCATTTCCTGTGGCTGCATCCCAGATCCGCACAGTCTTGTCATATGAGCTAGATACAATTTGTGCACCATTTGATGAGAATGCCACAGAGAGGACCCAAACACTGTGCCCCTCCAGCTTCATCACCTCATTTCCTGTGGCTGCATCCCAGATCTGCACAGTTTTGTCATCTGAGCCAGATACAATTTGTGCACCATTCGGTTAGAATGCCACAGAGTTGACTGAATCACTGTGCCCCTCCAGCTTCATCACCTCATTTCCTGTGGCTGCATCCCAGATCCGCACAGTCTTGTCACCTGAGCCAGATACAATTTGTGCACCATTTGGTGAGAATGCCACAGACTTGACCTTATCACTGTGCCCCTCCAGCTTCAGCACCTCATTTCCTGTGGCTGCATCCCAGATCCGCACAGTCTTGTCACATGAGCCAGATACAATTTGTGCACCATTTGGTGAGAATGCCACAGACTTGACCTTATCACTGTGCCCCTCCAGCTTCATCACCTCATTCCCGGTGGCTGCATGCCAGATTCGCACTGTGTTGTCTTCAGAACCAGACACAATTTGTGTGCCATTTGGTGAGAATGCCACAGCAAAGACCTTACACTCAGGAGTCAAACTCAATAGCTTTCCCTGTCGCGGGACACCTCTGCATGTTAAAGAAGGTAGACGAGGGAAGTGTTTCTGCCACCTCACCAATCCAGGCTTGTCCCAAGCAAAGGCCAAGGCCAACTCTGTTGTAAGGCTACTAACATAGAGATGTGGAGTGGAGTTCATAGCCTTACTCTGGACAAAGGAAGACCAAAGTCTCTGGCTAGCTGCCATGTATAGGTTTAGCTCTGCATTTGGAACCTAGTCTGTTGTGTAAGCAAATACTAATAACATCACAGTCACATCATTCACCTGCAATGCCCAAATGCGGGCCAGGGGTATTGGAAGGTGGCAGTCCAACTTCAGCAAGTTCATTGCTTCCATCGAGAAAAGTACTTTCAAGCTGCAAAACTCAAGCAGCACTGTTGAGAGTTGTTGTACATCCTGAGGATCATGTACTGATATGAGATGTGCAGCCCAGTATGGACAAGCATAGTGAACATCACATCCAATGTTGGTTTCCACTCGTTCTGGTAGGCCCTTGTCATCTTCATCCAGGAGAAATGATGATGTTAGATTGCACATATTAAATTGCAGAGAGTTGGACATAATCCCAAGACAGTCCCTTGTACGGCCTGCAAAGTAGGACCTCGCTTGGTTCGAATGCCCGGGAGATCGATGTGGATCAAGGATGAAGTCAGGGAAGGACTTGTGGAATGTGTAGATGCACTTGTCACGTGGAGACATATACATGACAGCATAGAACAATTCTAGACTGTTGTAAACGGCTATGGCATCAGGCTCTTCAGTGGCATCAACAACAAGTGCAGCAAGGTCAGATGTTCTGAGAGGCTGGCGAGTGGTGACCACACAATACAGCACACGCTTGGATATCTCCACCTCTGGACCAACATCTGGAAGTGCTTCAGCCAGGATGGCTTTGTATAGTGAGTCAATGAGGAGCTCATATTGACTGCCTGGGCTTGTTGCATTGTTGCCAGTTTTCTTCAACATGTCCAGTCGCTTTGCTTTTTGGTTGGGTGATAAGACAAGCTTGGGAGGGCGAAGGTATCGGACAATGGTTGAAGCATAAATGAAGAGTCCTCCAGAGTCAGAAGTGATGTGTTTCAGCTGCACAGGAGGCAGATCAGTGAGTTCAGCTTCGAGAAACCGGTGAACATCCTGAGATGCCTCTTTTGGATCAATGTCCTCCATATGATAGACTGCCCTCTGGTCAATAGAGCTGCATTCTTCTACAATTTGAGGATGAGGGCGACTGGTGACAAAAAACTTGAGTCCATGAAGTCCATTGGAACTGGAAACAGCCTGGATGAGTTTCTTGATTAGTTCAGAGCCTTGATCATTCTCAATTGCATCAAGAGCATCGATGACTATCAGTGTTGGCTTTGCGGGAAGTTGTGCTTCAGACTGGGATGCAATTGCTGAGGACCACGGCTGGACAAGGAGGCTGTCAACATGTCCATCTGTGACTGGAATAACAAGCTCGATGGCAATTTGCTCAATGAATTGAGCAAATGGTTTGCTGAGAACAAGGAGTTGGTTGGCAATGGTTGGAATGATTGATATACGGGACCGGGCCTTCTCATCATCACGAGAACAGAAGAATGATGCACCAAGGCAGCCTTCTTTCTGCCAGTACTCACAGAGGGTGTATGCAACAGTTGACTTGCCAGTTCCAGCCATACCGCTAAGCCAAAAAATGGGTGAGCTGTTGTCACTGTTTGCCCACTGTTTCAGGCGGGATATCAGTGCTACACGTGTGTTCTCTGTGCAGGCCCGCCTGGCTGGAGCTCAGGTGCCTGCATCTGCATTGAACAGTGCTTTTGGAGCAAACCAGGGTGATAGCATAGTGTAGGCCTGGTACAAGCTTTTAGGGTGCTGAATCAGTACAAAGATGCATGACATACCTGACGAGAGGCTCCAGACATATTGTTGACATGTATTATGCCAGAGAAAATTGGGCCCTGTCCTAAGCCTCATGTACCGCCCTGAGCACCAGTGCCACCAGAGCCGCCTGTGCCACCTGCACAATCATTGAATCATCCAATGATCAGAGTCCCATATGCCACATACCATGGACTGCTCCAATGTGGACATTAGTTCTGCCTGTTCCACCAGATACTGCAGTCCAGGCAATATCACAGTTATTCACACACAAAAAGCAAGTACTTGGTATGCTCACCATCAGTAACCTCATCTGTTGAATCAGCAATGACCTTCTGTCTCTCTGGAACATGAGTAATGTTGCCTTGACAAAAACCATTAAAACCATTCTGCAAGCAATGGAGAGCCTACCCTTATCCTTGAAAATATCTCGCTGCTGTGCATTGTTGATACCATTGGACTGGGAGCCACCTATAAGAAAGCCTTCAATGCACTGTGCAAGTGATTTGAGCAATAGCAGACACACCATCATCACCCAGCTGAATCTCTCGAGTCTCCGACAACTCTGTGTCTGGTCTAGTGTGAAGATCTCTGGAGGTCAACGGCTGCACTGCAATGGAAGGTTAATCCGAGCGTGAAAACTACAAAGTTGTGCTCTCACCGTCAGCTTGAATGACTCGGTTCGTCGGTGGGATGGGATTCACTCCACAATCATTGTCTGGGCAAAAAGTATCAGGAGAATTCTGCGATGAGAAGTAACAGCAAATATACCATTGGTTTTCCCAGAAATCTCTCCAGTTTGCAGTGTGTTGGTAATTTTGTCAAGGGAACCAACTTGACAAAAGCATCAGAAATGGGTCCCAGGTACCTTGAATAAGAGCGACCGCACTATCATCGCATGGTGCATTCTGTAACAAATGTCTTGACTCCGACGGGGGCGGCTGACTTTCTCCGACTGGCCCTCCAGCCTGAGGATCTCTAGAGAACGGTGGGAGTGCTGTGTAGAACATGAGGACTTGAAACAACGCAAATTGCAATCCTGGTACTCACGATAAGCGGCTCCCCCCGTTGTAGGCTCAGACGGAATCTCCGACTTTTTGTCCTCGCTTCTGCGAATAAAATTCAAAAACTTGCTGCTCTTCTTTTGCTTTCGTTGGGGTGGCATGGTGGTAAGAGAAGGAAGTGCTCGCGGAGGACAGCATCATGCAGGCTGTCACTCATCGCGGAAGCATTCCGCATGCTAGTAACCACACCCCTTGCACGAGGCATCATGCAGGCTGTCACTCATTGCGGAGGCATTCCGCATGTTAACCACGCCGAGGAAGCCGCAAGAAGTTGAGTGTATAATTACTTTTCTTAAATTGTCCGTTAGTGCTTGGGTTGTCTATCCGCGAAAGCGACGTTCAACAGGAACAGATTCGAGTTCAGTGCAACAGATCGGCCAACATTATTTGATTCCGAGAAATCAATTGCGCGAAGTTGTGCCTTGGTCGTAGCGTGAAATGCGCGGGTTGTACGTCGTTCGCAAAGCAGCTACTTGGACGCTTGAGGAGCAGCGCACATGGCCATTTCCCTGAGGACCCTCGAGTTGGCGCAGCTGCTTCAAGCCGGGCCGCGGCTCCGTGCTGCACAGTAGTGTTGCCACGGCTCAGCTTGGCTTGGCTAGCCGATCGAGCCGAGCCTAAATTTGGCCGAGCCAAGCCAGCCGTTACGAATCTCGGGTGGTCCGGGTTGCGAAGCCCGTCCCGCCAAAAAGAAGTAATTGCAGCAACTTCGCCCCCCATTGTACCCGCTACGAGAACCATCACCCTCTCATATTGACGATTTTCGCGCCCGCATTTTTTAGGCAGGTCGAATTTCCGGACAAACACACTTCAGCCTATCATAACAGCAAGAATTTCAACAGTGCACCCACTCGTCCAATCCCAACTTCCTGTCGACTGCCAACTACTTACACCTGCTCTGTCCCGAACTGTCTGCGGCGTGGGTACTCGCACCCAACGCTCGGAATTCAGGTCCAACTCGCCTCTGCGTCCCTTCTTTTACATAAATAACGCATGCGCATGCTGCACCAATTAATTTGTATTTCCCCTGCTGCTTCTCTTCCAAAACACTACCATACGATACCATACGATACGATGTGATATGATAGCAAGAACAAAAAACACACATGCAGGTAATGACAGCGGGTCCGAGTCGGTGCGGTAGAGAACGATAAGATAACTATGTAGTCTGTCTATGTGGTCGGACGCGTGTGTCCGCCGGGTGTCGGACGAGAGAAGAAAGAGAAGGCGCTCACGGATCCCCGCAGTGCTTCCACATCCGGACGTAGTCCCTGCGCATTGACATCCGTTAATACAGCACCTCGGCGAGGAGAAGCAGAGAGTACTCACACACCCAACCCCCGCTCCTTTGGGTCTTCCGGCCAGGTGGGCAGCCACTGCGCCTTGTTCTTGATAAAGTCCACCATCGGGTCTGTGTGCGTGCGTGCGTCAGCGCGAGAGGGAGAGGCAAGAGGGAAGAGGACTTACTCCCCACGTGATTCAGCCACGGCTTGTCGCCCTGCCCGTCCGGGAACCACCCGTTCGTGCCGCCGACGGCGACGTTCATGATGAGGTAGAAGTCCTGGTCGAACGGCGCGGCGTTCCCGCCTGTGCCGTTGACGCCGGGGACGCCGGCAGTCCAGGGGTCCTTGAGCGCCTCGGCCTTGCCGTTTGCGTCGAGCGTCGTCTCCGGGAACTGCCCGCGCTTCCAGAAGGGCTGGTTGAAGCGGATGTCGAGCAGCGTGTGCAGGCGCGAGTCGACGGAGATGCGCAGCCAGCTGGGTGGCGCGCGTAAGTTGCTACCCTCAAGAGGGGAGGGGAGGGGAGGAGAGGGGATGGGGATTCAGCGACGCACCTCTCGGTCCACTTGAGCGTGTACGTGTGCCACCCGGCGGTGAAGGGCACGCGGCGGTCGGTCCACCACGAGTACGTCTTTTCGACGGCGTTGAGCGCGGGGTTCGGGCCCCAGTTGAGCGCGCCTTGGATGTAGTTCGAGCCGCTGTGAGTTAGATAGAGAGTTAGACGGTGTGCGAGGTTGTAGCATTTTTTAAAGGGAATAAGGGAGCCGATAGGAAGGCAGAGCAAGCGAAGCGAACAGGACCTGCCCACTCACCGATTCGTATACCGGATCCCATTTCCTCTACTCTCGACCATATCGATCTCGCCGCTGCGCGGCCAGGAGCCGTACGTGCTGTTCACGGGCAGGAGCCAGATTGCGGGCCAGAGCTGCACGCAGGGGGTGTCAACAAAAATAAAAAGAAGACACAAAACACGCTGATAAGCCAGTAATTGGGCCATGGTTAGATACACGTAATTTTGCGTGTTTCTGATCGTGCCCATTGCTGAAACTGTTGTTTCTATGCAACAGTACTGGTTCCTGGTAGCTGTTGGGCGAACCACAGAGAAACGGGTGGACGTTCTAAGGAATTAAAACGTCCATTGGCTAGTCTCGCCCTGAAAACTGTAATCTTGTTTGGAAACAACATTTCCACTGTGTCTAGAAACACGTTCTACGCAGTTTGCTCTATTATCACTTTGAGATACGAAACCTCTCCCTACAACCTTTACAAGGCCCTGTACTAGGGGCTGTAACTCGTCGGGATCTTTGGAAATGTGCATATATTGCCGTTTGATTTGTTTGTTGGTTGTTGGAACAGTCTCTGGACTGTTTCTGTGCCGCTCTCGAGTCAAGTGGGGTTATTTGTGTGTTTCTTATATAGGTTCTGAGCACATCAATCAACGCACCCAATCGCCCTTTGGCATCTTCGCGTGGACCTCGACCTTGCCGTAGCGCAGGCTGCCCTTGCCCTTGCCACCGTTGGCGGCCTCGTCAGCAGCGGAGCCGCACGCACTGAGGAGGATGCTGATGCGCACGGACTGGACGGGGTTGATGAGGGTGCCGGCGGTGGAGTTGCTGGTGCGTGAGCAGGCGGTGTAGTACCCCGCGTAGTCGAATCTGTGCCCAAACCATAATATAATCAGCATCAGACAACGGGGGGATATAAAAAAAAGCACGCACTCGCCCGTTGTGATAAGGACCGTGGTGTCGGTATCGAAAGATATGTGATTCGAATTCGACTATGTTCGTCCTCTAGAGGGGAAGGTATAGTCGAATGGTAGAGCGGAAGGTCGGTGCGCGAATCGGCCTTGTATGAGTGATGGGTGTGTGTGTGTGTGAACGGGGGATCGTGGAGACCGTTCGTCTCCTAGGTGTGGACGTGTGCAGCGGACCTGTTGTTAGTGAAACGGTAAAGAAGGTGTGAATGCTTAAACCTGGCTCCCCGTACAAGAGTACTGGAACCCTAAATGTGTTGCCCTGCCTGCTTTCCTTCATGCGCTCTTCCCCTTAGAACCAGCGCTGGAGATGCGATGTGTATCGCACAGACGATGACACCGACGTCATTCGGTCGACGGCGAGACGGTCGGTCTCGTTGGCTATGGACGGCAATTTGTATGTGATGGCTTCTCTCCGGGCCTGTTTTCTACAGAGCGAGGCTCGTGAGAACGGTGATCCTAATCGAGGAAGCCTGGGATGGTGACACCGGGTCCGGTGAGGAGGGACCCTGCTGATGGAGGTGTGAGAGGTGAGACACCGATGAACGAGTGATGAACGAGTGAATGCAAGATGTGTGGCCTGTCTCCAGCAGTGGGCGAGGAGGAGGGTGCACGAGAGGTACGAAGTCGGGGAAGGCTGGGAGTACCCCTTTAGATTGAGCTGAGAACGGTACAGAAAGTGGGGAAAATGCCCCGAAAGCTACTTCTGCAGGCCGTAAGGTACTGACCACTCCTACTAAATGTGCTCCCTTCTATACCTCCTCGACGACTTCCCACGTTTCCAGAGGTGCCATGGGGGTTGCAAGTGTTTCCAGGGGGCAGGGGACGTCATGAGGCGTTTCGGGGTGCATATATGACAGGAGAACGGACGCCTCTGCTGAGGAGACCGATTGTCTCTGGGTGCGCGCAAGGCGCAGTGAGGCCAAACAACCTCGGAATACGTCTGGAGCTCCAGGCACAGCTGGTAATTGCGTCGGTGGGTGCTTGAGTGCTCAGGAAGGGAGAGAGACGGATGGTCTCCTCTCGGCTAGTCGATGCGTCGTGTGAAGTGGGGGAAGGGCTGTGTCAGGATATCTTCTGCCTCGTCCGATGGGTCAGCGTCAGGCACGCGGTAGGTCCGTCCGGTGTGGGAGAGCGTCCGAGAACGGAAACGAGAGAACATCGTCCACGCGCCAGGGGACCGGTCGTATCCTGTTGGTGGACGCCAAGTAGCGACGAGCGCAGTCCGCACGGTACGAGGAGCGCCGGTTCGTTGGATGCAGAAGGTCACGTCATAGGCGTCAAGAACCCCGTGGGTCGTGGCATACGGGTCGTATCCGTGTGACGATGGTGCAGGAGCGAGCCCAGAATGGCGGGGGAGACGATGCGGATGTGGGGAGAGCGGTGGTCTCGTTCGGTAGCTGCTTCCGGTAACGTAGAATCCCATTTAGGAAGATCCGTCATGTACGTCCGAGCTCGTCCCTTTACTCGTGCAGATGGTTCGCAGGGGCCATGAGGCGACGAGCGATGCGTAGCACGCTCGGAGACCTCACACCGTGGCGGGATCGAAGCCCGCGTTCGGCGCGGTTGTGTTGAACGTGCAGTCGGTGCTGTTGTACATTGTGCCGTCTGCAAACGGCGCGCCGTCTGCGAACGGCACACCCTCGTTCGTCAGTGTCGGGACGAGGTACAGCTTGCCGTCGAGGAGGAATGAGTTGTTCGACGACGCGGTGGTCATCTCGAACTGCCCGTTGCCAAACCTGTCCATCTGCACCTCGCGCAGCCACCACCCCCGCCTGCCTGCCGCTGCCGAACACCACCGCGTCGTCGCCGCTGTTGAACTCGTCCTCGAAGACGAGGCAGAGGGGAGCGTGGTCGATGCAGACGGTGCTGTAGGCGAAGTACGACTGGACGCCGCCGAGGGAGGTGCCGGCGAAGAGGAGGGCCCAGGTGAGGTAGTAGGAGACAGTGGCGCGGGGGTTGGGGTTTTTGGTCCAGGGATTGGAGACGGCAGTGTAGGGGCCACGCCCTGCGGGAGGGCGGTGGAGGCCTAGTGATCTGAACGATTATCTTCAGATTTCACGCCCGGCAGACTAGAGAGGCTGAAACAAGCCCAGTGGAGGCCATGTGTTTGGCGGTGCTGGTGGAGACGGGGGCATCGAGGGTGGTGACACGAGACAGATTTGGCTGAGCCACCGTGGCAAACTGGTTTCGACAGGTGCAGGGCAGGACGTTCTGGACTGGGCGGGAGCGTCTAAACGAGGCGGTGGTGGTTGTGTTTGGCTGTGGACTTGCCTTGGCCAAACATGGCCAACACTGACGTCAGCAGTTCACCGGTGAGTTTACCAGTTCACCGGTGAACTGTTCACCGCGGTGAACTTTCTCATTCAGATATGTTCTCGACGTGTATACGTCAGGGTATTTAGATTATTAATATACGACACTAGCGACCTGAGCCATTTACCTAAATTGTGCGAAGGTGAGCATCCATACAATGTCATGGGGTATATTCAGATCTACAGTGATGTGAGTCAGCCAGGCAGTACATAGGAGGGTGAACGAACCACAGCTGCGATGAAGGTGTCATGAAAGATCACTGCCAACCAGTTAGTGGCAGAAAGACCTGAGCGGCTGATCCGTACCTAAGAGACAACTCAAGGCTGAAGTGGCGCAGTGTATGTCAACCCATGTGCAGAGGATGTCAAAGAAGACAGCGGCAATGATGTGTGCAGTCGTGCCCAGGACCCGAACGATGTTGTAACTAGTACCCAAGAGAACAACAGTAAGTGGCATGCAATTACAGATGGACATGATGAACATACATTGCGCGCCTGGCCACCACCACAAACACTCGCACCGACGATCCCAGAAAGTCCATATTGAAGAAGGATATCGGGCACGCACATTGATGGCTGACAACTCACAACAGTCTGAACTTGACATTCCAGAGAAGGTTGCTTACCGGAGTGGTTGGCCATTATGTTGTTCACCTCGTTGGAAGTATCTTGAAGGCTGGGGGAGTATGTGGGTACTAGGTAGGGAGAGGCCAGTCTATGTCAAGGGCACTGGCTGATAAGCAAAGTCCAGTAGCGAGGGAGTTGCAGACACACAACACTCTCGCAGGTGCCTAGGCCAGATCTGAAAGGCATTGAGCTCAGTGAATTTCGCCGCAGAAAGAGAGATAACACACTTGAACAGTGTAAGGAGTCCATATACAGATGGCAGACTAAGTTTGATGGCTCTGGAAGAGAGGATGGCCAATTGACCATGACGGGATATAGAAAAATCTCCGACACCTGCTGTGTATAATTTAGGGCTTACCTGGCAGCGTGTGGACCTGACATAGACTCTATATGAGATCAGGTCTCTCTGCCAGTCAGTCAGTTTCATTGGCAGGGAGTATGATATAAGTACAGCCTACCTGATTGTATCCCCAATCTGGTCCATGCTCTGACCACACGTCATTTGTCTGAAGAAACCTGCAGGCAGGGTGTAGGGTACAATATAAGTCCACCATGAGGCAACCCAAGAGTGAGGGGAAGGAGGTGAGGAAGCATGGGCCAAGATGTGCAGTGGAAGATGGGGGGAAAGAAAGAAAGGTGGGATCAAAACCAACCACCTTGACATATCACGGTGATAGGGCGTGTACCAAAACATGCATGAAAACACCAGTTTTTATTTCATTTTGAACCTATCAGTGGGCAGAAGTGAGGCATTAGATTATGAGCGTACACCCTCCCTGGGGTGGTAGGCTACACTGTTGATGGCCGAAAGTCAGTGTAACAAATCAACTATGAAGGATTGAGTAGGCTTGACAAGGCAGCCCAAAAGGCTGTTATGTCCTGACTATGATATTCTACACTGAGCTATAGATGGTGGCGGTAAGCCATTATCTTATGCGCTGGAGGTGAAACATCAGGGAACTATTCAGAATTATTGACTTGACGCCTCAACGGCCTCTGAATAGTCTGATGACTATTAAAACAAGATATACGAAGTCAGGATTGGTACAACCACATTAGGGCCGGCAGAGATATAGCGCCGCACCATTTTGTGTATAGGACCAACTGATTAGATTGGGATGAAGACATGTTACTGAGTTAACCATCACTGTGGTTACTCGGGCAGATCTGGCTGTTAGAAAGATGCAGGCCTCGCATCAAGGATTTACTGATATAATTGATGAGGATCAACACTATAGAATAGTGCCACGCTATATTTCACTGGTCACTATACTGGTCTGCCAGTATAACGCCATGCTATCTTGTCAATCCGATTGATATTTACTATGAGTTCCACAGAGCTTGTGAAGTGCGGGACTGATACAGAAGTTGAATAGGAATTGACTAAGACTGACTTGACCAGTCAGCAATGACTAAAAGACTGACTTGCTCAGTCAGAACCAAGACAACTAAGCACGTCTTATGGCGTGCTAGAGAAATACATGTGGACTAGCCTTGGTAGCAGGTCATAATACCCATGGTTGAGAATGCCTTCTATACCATTGGCCATTTCACTACTCGGGCTCTCACCCTTTATTGTTCCTATCCATTCCGTCTATCTCCTTTACTTCTCTCTGAAATGTATAAAAGCCAGCTGTGTACTCTGTATTAGCCAGTAAACTATCCCCCAGATATACGGGCAATATAGTAGACTCTAGATTTGTGAAAGAAATCAGATAGACTTGCAGACACACAGAAAAGACTAAGAGATACAGGACATCGAAAAGACTACCAATTGCATTGATATAAGAGCCCCGTTCAACCTGTACCAACCCGTCTCCTGTAGCAGCGCTTTGGGCCTCCAGGACTAAGACTTGTTGTGAAAACTGTACCCACTCGTCTCCTGTAGCAGTGCTTTAGGCCTCCAGGTCTAAAGACTAGTTGTGCAAATAGAAGTGAAACCGCTGCCTTCAGTGTAACTGTCCGCACCCCAGCCTAGTGTCCACCTTCTGTGTAACTGCCCCCGGTTCGTTGATACCGCTGCCATTCGTGCAGTGTTGGTTGATATTGAAGTAGTGTCTGTCTGTTGATAGTCTGCCCTACCTTCTGCTTCTTGGCTAGTTGCCAGTAGTGTTAGGTTCTGCCGCTCACAAAGAAACTGAAGACTTGAACAGTCTAAGGTTTAACTTGAGTCTTGATATCCTGTTGACGAGAAGTCCCTGCTACCCCAGCATAACCATGCTTAAACCGCATAGTTGCTATTGAAACAAAACCTTATTCCAACCTTGCACACCCTCTTGATGGGTGATACATACCCTACTTCCCCAAACACACACACACGAGTATTAGGATTAGGATTAGTGATTGGTTTTGGTTATGGTTGGTTTGAGTAGACACAAGCGACATGCCCCGTGGCTTTTCAATTGATAAGCCACAGTGGCTTATTGACGGCTTATGGCTGGTGGCTGGGCAGCTGTCCGCTGGCTTATTGGAGTCTGCCGGGGGGTCTAGAGCCTACAAAGACAAAATCCGGCTAACAGCCACTGGTAAGCTGTGTGTAAGCTGTCAATAAGCCACCGTGGCTTATTTTTTCATAAGCCATGGGGCATGCCACTTGTGAGAGTGACTAGTTCGCTTTTCTCACTAGTCAATCCATTAGATTTCACGGCCGCACCCTAGGGCACCGTTTCAATGGGTCGCGTTTTCGTGTTTCATTGCCATCTTGTCACCATCGGCCGATCAGAGTCATGGTCACCTCAGGCTACCCTTTTTGGGTACCCATAGGTGTAATGTTGCCGCAAACTCCGACTCGGTCGGGCAAAGTCGACCTCCGAGTTGATGATTGAGTCGAGTCGAGTCGGTTTGATGAAGTCGACTCCCATCGACTCGGGAGTCAAATAAGTCGACTTTTGAGTTGACTTAGTCGACTTGAGTCGGTTACTTTGAAGCTCCTGGATAGAAGGGCTGCCTCGTAGCTTCTCAATCCCACATTTCTACGTCGTTCCTAAGCATAAAACTGAGATCTACGCTTAGAATTGCCTGTAAATGTGTTTTGGCTGCCTCTATATGGAATATGGTATTGATTCAGCTCCTTTTTGAGAGCATGGATATCCTTTCCTATTAGTGTGATTCATATAGCTCCGATGAACTTGGGAACTCAGCCTCCAACCGTGTGTGAGGTTGAATATCCCAATATATACAACTTTGATACGCGATCACTTGTCGATTGCATACCCTTTCGACGGATCCGCTCCGAGGTCGACTGAGGTCGACTCCATAAATAAATTGAATTCTGTTACATCGTTGTAAGTATTGTGACTGGTTTCAGTTCCATATTCCTGGCTGGTTGGCTGCCAAGTCCAGGGTTTTGTACACTTGTAACATTTATTAGGCTCGTTGTGAATACCATATCTATTCAAACAGAATAAATCTCTCCTCAAAAAATGGATCCAAGTCTGCTGTTTCGTTTCCTTTGTTCTCTGTAAGCTTTTGTGTTATGGAAATAATTACAGACGATCATTCCGAGCATTTAGACAGCTGTTTCTCAATTGATACAGGGGTTCTGCTGCTTGTTTCTTACCACCACAGGCGTGCGACGGCTTCAACTTCAACATTTTGTACGATATTTTACCACAGACTCTGAAGCATGCATAATTTGACACTTAAAGTGGGCGAGCACATCGATGGAGCCATGTTTGCAATATGGCAACATGGGTCCCACCTGTAGACTCAACCAATGGGTGCATGAGTTGACAGTGTAGAGTGGGCGAGTGCACCAGACGTGCACATTTGCCTGAGGTCCAAAAGAACCGAGTGTGGGAGGTCTTTGGGTGTTCATCCTCTCATGAACATTTAATCTCTAAGTGTGGCATGAAATCTATCTCTGCAGGTGATATGAAATCTGAGAAGTTAATTATCCAACTGAAATCATTCATTGTCTTATCCGGCCACTCGGGTCATTGCCCAAGTCGGTCAAAATCCAAGCTTTAAAGCTTTTCAAGATGTGTCTGCACATAGCTCTCCCTGTGTACTTCAATGGCAGTCTCTCACCGCCTCAAGAACTCTCAAGCTAGATCTGATTCTCGAGAACGGCCTCACAAAGAATGGTTATGAGGACCGTACACGGACGACACTGAATGCGGGGCGAGAGTGGGTGATGGTGTACTGGTGTGATAAGTATTGGGGGTGTCTATGTTCCTACATACCTTTGTTTAATATGGATCTTTTCTCCCTCAAAACAACCGGAATATCAGCGGAATAAATTCCCCGAAGCTACATAGATGGCATCACATACATCTGCACTCGACTGGCCTCGATATCCCTCGACGGCGCTCGATATTCATCAAATAGAATCGAGGCAGATCGATGTATGCTCAAAATTATTGAGCGAGATTGAGCCGCTCGTTCTGGCTATTTCTCGCTTGATCTAGCTCGACGCCATTCTCACTGGGGATCAGATCTCAGAGTGCAAGCAGCTCAGCGATTTTATTTGGCACCCGCATCATTTCGGATCGATGGAGTGATCACGATCTGATGATTCCAATCTAAAATCAACCGATAGCCCTGGACATTATGTCTCTCAATGCACAATGCACACAACATTATAGATACCGATTAATACACCCTTGGGTCCAGCTAGTTGCCCTGAAGTGCTTTTGTCACTTTGGGTTGCTCAATATGACTATTCAGCGATACGAGGAATGTGTACAGGGACAAACATCAATTTTCCGACTACCCTGACTCTCCTTGAATGCTCAACATTATCCTACAGCCTCCTGGGTCACTCAAAAGCGAAACTCCTTCGACTTCACCGACTAAGTCGACCCGGGAGTCGACTTGAGTCGATCAGGTTCGACTCGACTCGGGCGGTTGAGTCGAGTCGACGACTTAAATGGACTCGACTCCCACGCGACTCGACTTTGGAGTCGCAGCAACATTACATAGGTGGCTGAATTGAAGAGGTGTGGGTGCAGGCAGGCAGAATAAAAGGGGTGCAGGTAGCAGGCATGCAGAATGGGTGTGGGTGGGCAGGTGTGCAGAATGGTACAGGTGGGAGGCATGGATGGGTGCAGGTGGCAGGGATGTGGAATAGGTGCGGATGGCAGGCACATGGAATGGGTGTGGGGGGCAGACACATGGAATGGGTGTGGGTGGGTGGGTGGCAGGCATGTAGAGCAGGTGTAAGTGTGCAGAATAAAAGGGGGAGTGAGGGGTTGGTTGGCAGGTGTGCAAAATGGGTGCAGGTGCAAGCATGAGGAATAAAAGGGGGCACATATGGGTGTGCATAATGGGTGTGGGTGCAAACATGATTTCTGGCTAGAATAATAGCCTCAAAAGACAGCTTTCAGGATCACTGTGGACAGTGCAAAACAGTCCAGAAATGAGCTCAAAAAACTTTTTTTCAGTGGGACTGGTATCAGGGGTCCTACTCAAAAGTGAGGCAGTGGGGTACCCCACAAATTTTTTGGTTCTGCCTGTGGTGGGAGGGGCTCCCCACTTGAAAGAAGTGTGGGGAGGCCCACATCTAGTTTTTGCAAAATGTGGTCTGCCCCACCACAAATGTGGGCTACCCCCACTGCCAGCAGGGCACCCTATGAAATTAGGTACCTCTAGGGTCATTTAACTCTAGGAAAACATATAACCCTATGGGTACCCAAAAAGGGTAGCCTGAGGTGTTAGTGTCCAAAAAGGAAAGTTATGCTCAGATCGTAGAGCTCATCAAAGGCTATAAGAGTCACCTAAACCATTTCCCTGTCAGAAGCCCCATTGGCCCACAAAATGCAAAATACTTTCCTAGACACAGCACTTTTTTGTGGCATTCCATCAATTGCAGCCCCAGTATGGGCAGCCATCAATGGTAGAGCAGCTGTAAAACCCAATACAAACACCCACCAATATCAAGGCAATGGCCTATAGGCAGCCATCAGTTTCAAGCATTTCAAGTGAAATATGGCTATTTTCAGCTCAAATAGTCTTGCTCAGGATGCCCGAGGGGTGCCAGACCAAGCCAAGAAAAGCCAGAATGATGCCTCCTGGATGGCAGAGAAAGATAAGAGCAAGATAGCCCTTTTGGGGTAAGATAAGAATAGCATGGGCTTTTGCAAAACCCCCTACCACTTATATCTGTGCTTTTTGCAAAAGACCTATTGGATTTAGTGCTTTATACCTCGATTCCTCGGTTGCATACACCTGGAGAGAAACTTTGATGTTTGTCGCAATGTCCCAGGGACATGGGGCCCATCTTGCGCGTCAAAATTCGCGACTGGTTGCACACCTATCTCATCACAAAACCAGCTTCCTCTTCATAAAATCGGCCGCTACATGTCTTCACTCTTGGATGACAAAGATATTGCTTCGAAAATCAAGTTGCATATCATGGGTGTTGCTGCAGATCAAGCCCACTTCCGAGCAGACACTATTGTCAATTTTATTGCATCCGAGGCCATGCAGGCCAAGCTCGAGAAGAAAGGTGTTCCCATTCAAAACAGGACAATTTCGGTGTGGACGGCCCGGTGCTGGCTCAAAACACTTGATTTCTGTTTTGGGTGCCACAAAAATGGGATGTACATTGACAGACACGAGAGAGAAGATGTTGTGGAGTATCAGAACACTTTCACAAAGAGATGGGTGTAGGAGTACGAACCAAGGATGGCAGAATATGACAATGATGGCAATTGGATCCAGATCTCCGAAGGCACTGACCGTGTAACTGGCCAACCATGCCGGCTCATTCTCATCACACATGAGGAGTTCACCTTCTTCTCCAACGAACACTGCCACTTGGCTGGATTCATCCATCATTCAAAGCCAAACCACTGCCAAAGGGCGAGGGTAAGTCCCTTATGGTCTCTGATTTCCTCACACCAGACTGGGGCCATCTTGTGGACATCCACAGAATAACTTTGTTAGACTCTACAAAAAGCCTCAAACAAAAGCGGAATCCAGCCAAGCTAACTGAATCCAATGTACTTTTTTTTTTTCTTTTTACATCACACCTTGACACAGTGAAGCCAGACTATTATATTTACCAAGATTGAGGGAGGACAGGATTAGTTTCACAACCTCCAACCCACTTGTAGAAGATACCACCATTCCGCTTGCACCCTGACCAAGCTGCTTGGTAAATGAACGGGCAGAGATCATACTGTTTTGCCACAAAACATTGACTTCATGTCAGGCTAAATCTTCATCGGAAAAGAGTTTCACAACCTCCAACCCACTTGTAGAAGATACCACCATTCCGCTCGCACCCCTGACCAAGCTGCCTGGTAAACAACAGGCAGAGATCATACTGTTTTTAAGTTTTAGTCATTGCAGTACCTCTTGGAATTGTGGTGCATACCTGGAAAATCCAAACGGGAGTGTAAAATGGTGTTGGAGGTGATTATAAATGGCTTATAAGAGTTCAAATAGGCTGTGCATCAAAGGACTTAGGTGTCCAGTGCTCCACTGGGCTGAGAGCAGATACATCCACCCATTGAGGTCAGATGTATATGAGTGCATGTCAAGTAAAGCAATTGAGTTGGGAGTGTAAAATGGTGCTTGAGGCCATTATAAACAGTATAGATTATAATAGTTCAAATCGGTTGTGCATTGAAGCAAGAGCAGATGCATCTGTTGGTCCTAGGCAAGTACCCCGTAGCTGTGCTAGTACCACGTGACCAGTAGATTTAGGTACGCAGATTCCCAGCTCGCCCACACACGGCAGATTCCGATCCCAACAGCATGGCACAGGGCTTGTGTCAATAGTCAGATGTCTCTTATTAATAATTGTGGTTTGAACTCAGTATACCCCGGGCATAGTTGCTGGATTTTTTACTGCCACCGCTCTCTTATTTCAACTCCTTCCAGCTGTTTGCAAGCATATACCATAAAACATAGTCCATAAAACATAATGTAGCCTAAACATGACAGTGCATAAAACATGCCTAGGACATCATAACAAGGTGCACATATGTGAAAAGTGAAAATTGTAATTACTCAAAGAGGTTCAATACGATCTCGGCTTTCAGGCACTTCTCCAGATCTTCTCGCAACAAAAGCACCGGCTCCATGCCTTCCGGGATCAGCCTCCATTTTTTCTCGTCCGTGTTGAAGTAGTAAGTATGATGGTCCCAAAGCCTAGCCTGCGGCACCGGCTGGAATTTCGTTGCATAGAAAAGGTCGGACCACTGATCATTGATTGCAAGCTGCATCACGATGGGGGGGTTTGTCCACGTCTCTATCACCAGGGCGATGTTTCCGCCGGTCGCACATTGGGGGTATCAACCACAGGGGAGGGCTGAAGACGATGGGCGAGTGCAGACTCCCACTCAGTGGTGATATTGTAATGATCAGGGTGAGCACAATGGGGAAGCCGCAACTGAAGGATTGGTGTGGGGTTTCGGAATTCAGGGCCAGCAGAAGGCATGGGACGTTGAAACGGTGCACTTCTTATATGACTAGGAATAGCTAATTGATAGGTATTGCGAACAAACACCCAAAACAACCAACCACAACCAATCTACCTCCAAAGATCTAAGTGCTTCTCTTTGTGAGTTCGGGTCTGGGCTGTAGTATGCGACCAGCAGGTTTGAACAAACACAAGTTTGATTTATAGGCTTCTAACAACACACTCTACAACGTACTAGCAATATGCAACTGCCAACAACAACACTGCTAGGAACCTAGGGATGGTCCGGGGGTGTGTTTATATGGGGTGGATACAAGATGGCTGGACCGCTAGGTCTTAGAACACCAGGGCAGAGTATGTAGGTTTGTGAAAATCCTCGCTAAGGGAACCCCCAAAGACTACTGAGGCTAACAACAAGGGACTTCAATCCTCAAACAGCAAGACTCTCCTTGACCGCCGACCTATTCCTTAACCAAGAACTGGAAACCTTTCCGCCTTTATCGGCACTAGCTCACTACAAGCGTCCAGCTAGCGACCCAACACACTATGACAGGGCTTCTGTCTTTATCGGGGTGAAGGCAAAGTAACTGACAAGTTATAGCCAAACTAGAGGTGGGGGCACCTAGTCCGTCTTCTTCTTAGTGGGCTCAAGCCAACACACAATCCACCTAGCAAGTGATCCAACACACTACGGCAGAGCTTCTGTCTTGTCAGGGTGAAGGCAAAGTCACTAGCGCAAGCTGCAGCTGGGTCTCGAAGAGAACACCCTTGTTTTATATGTGGAGGTCTAGGACCAACAACACGAAACCCTCAACTTAGTCACTCGATGTTTCCAGAGTCCACAGTTTACTGATTCCAATATAAAGACTACTACAAGTGAAGTTCGGTATCAACCTCCACTAGCAGCCTGAGTCCACTAGCACCAGCTTCGTCCAAAGTCTGGGGCATAATGTTCTTAGACCCTAGTCTGTTCTGCACTCCCTTTTATACTACTAGGTTTGAGTTACATGTGAAAAGAGAGCTGAATAATACAATAAGCAATTTTAGATGATAAGAAATACGGTCAGGCAATGAGACGACTGCCGTTTGGTTTTGGGACTGGTTGGTATATGCCAGGTCAGCCTTGCTGACCGGCTAGTGTTCAACCATGGGTATATCTATGCTGAGTACCACTTCCGGACCCACCGGCAATATAGCCGGTGGTCTAGGTCCATCTCTACTCTGTCAGAGCATCGATCTAGTACATCTAGGCGACGCAGTGTTGCGACCGACATCAAATGGTCATAGCTC